>PVJS01005311.1:0-21106 GCA_004027185.1 Glis glis | reverse complement strand
ATCTTTAGATGGACAAAGAAGGTGACCTAACTGAGGGAGTTGGGAGGTGGGTGGAGGGAAACACACTATAGCACATGATGTACATACAAAAACTTGTAAGACTCAATCACTATCCGGAGCATGAAAGGGAGGGAAGGAGGAGGGAATAGGGTGGGATTGGAGGAAGGGCTAAATGAGCAATGTGTGCATGTATTATGTTGATACCCTGATATATATCAAAATGTATAATTACAATGCACCAATAAATGAACATAAAAAAAAAAAGAAAACTGGGACTGTTTTAACCTTCTTCATGGGCCAGTCCCAGGACAAGGCCCTGCGGGCTGCAGGTGCCAACCACGCTCTTGATTATGGGTGCTCTGCCAACATAGCTTCGCCTGGCACACCTGGGCGGGGATTACTAACCACCCGCAGAGCGCTTGGTGACAGAGTCTTTGCTTTTTCAAGCTGTGGCTCTTTTGGACCCATGGTAATGTGGCCATATTATATTCACATTCTTTGATGGGATCTATGTCAAGGCTCTTCACAAAATTCACCATCCACTCACTGGAAACCTTCTGACCCCCATGAGCATGCCACACTATACATGGGATGCAAAATGAGAAAATAAAAGCATTTAAACCCTTTGGTCTCTATTGAGTTAGAGCAAGAAAATATATTCTCAGGATTTTTTAGTGTGTGTGCGTGTGTGTATGTGTGTGTGTTACTGGGGATTGAGCCCAAGGGGCATTCTATCTCTGAGCTACACCCCCCCAGGCCTTTTTTATTTTGAAACAGGGTCTCACTAGGTTCCTGAGAGTCTCGCTAAGTTGCTGAGGCTGGTCTCGAACCTGTGATCGCCCCCGTCTCAGCCTCCCAAGTACTGGGATTATAGTTGTGCACCACCACGCCCTGCTAGCCTCAGAATTTTAGGATGAACATCTCAGCTGGGCTTGGTGGTGCACACCTGTAATCTAATACTTGGGAGGCTGAGACAAGAGGATCACAGATTTGAGGCCAGCCTTAGAAACTTTAAGATGAACATTTCAGAAACTATACTCAGACCTGCCCAGGACCAACCTTCCAAAGATCATCTAGATCTACTGTGACAAGTGACCCCAAGGTAGGAAATTGTCCTCTATCAATGGCATGCAACTCTCTGATGGGTGGAATCAGTTGTAACTCTGGCTACCCCCACCCCGCACGCTAGTACCAGAGGTCCTCCTGCCTGCACCGACCTGGGATGACAGGGGCTGGCCTGCTCTCTAGCCAGGGCAGCGGAGGCCCACAGGGCAAACACCCCGCTGGCCTTTGGCTTTTCTTTCCTGAGTGTTTTAAGGCTTAATTAATGTGTGTAAAGTGATCTGAAATGTGGGAATAAAAAGAGCTAGGAAACGGCAGGGTGTCGACATCACCTGAGGCCAGACAGCTGAAAGAGGGAGACAAAGGGGGGTCTGGAGAGGCTGGGAGAGGGCTCCGCTCAGCAGCCAGCTGGTTGGCCTCCAGCCAGGTTGGACTGTTTTTTGGCAGCGCTGGCCCCACGCTTTCCTCTCAAGGCCTACATCGTAGCTCCGCTCAGGATAAATCATTCCTTCAGGGCCTGAGCTGTAGCTGAAGAACGGGGCTGAGGACACAGGCTGTGGCCAGTTTCATGAGTGGCCCTACAGAGTAGGGTATGAGCAGGATCTATTTCCTGGATTTTGGTCAACGAAGGGAGAATTGGGATGAATAGTGGAGAGATGAATGAGTCCGAGCAAGTGTTGCTCATTCCTTTTGACAAGCGTGGACGCAGAGCAGTGATTTAGGGCTTTCACCTGTGGGAGGCAATGAATCCCTTGTAAAATGGGTAAAAATAAGCCAGGCGTGGTGGCGCACGCTTGTAATCCCAGTACTTGGGAGGCTGAGACTGGAGGATTGCAGGTTTGCGGCCAGCCTCAGCTACAGAGTGAGGCCCTCCACAACTTAGTGAGACTCTGTTTCAAATTAAAGAATAAAAAATAGGGTTGGGAGTGTAGCTTGGAGGTAGAATGCCCCTGGGTTCAATCCCCATACTGCACATAATAATAATAATAATAATAATAATGACATCTAAGTCGCATGCTATTTCCCCATTGCCTAAGTGTGTTAGGAAAAGGGTGAGGCACGGAGAATGTTAAGGGTTGTGACCTCACAGGGTGAAGGCGGGTGGCATATTACTGGAACTCAAGGCACGCAAAGGGTGAGGCATGGTGACGCCTGTAATTCCAGTACTTGGGAGGCTGAGACAGGAGGACCACAGGTTCAAGGCCAGCCTCAGCAACATAGCGAGACTCTCAGCAACCTAGCAAGACCCTGTTTCAAAACAAAATATTAAAAAAAAAGAGTACCACAAAAAGAAAAAAAAAGCATGCCAAGAAGCAAGTGGAAAATCTTTCAGTATATAACCTGATACCACCTGTATCTAGAAAGTTAGAGAGCATTAAGGGTTTCTGTCCAGCACAACACAGCTCTCTGTGCATCGCTGTGTATATAAACGGTGGCTAAATATACAGTCTATTCTAAACTGTTTATCGTGATGGAGGGGGAAAAGGTTTGTTTGGACAATCCAGAGTTTATATTAGGCTTTCATCATGTCTTAACGTCCTGCTTGGGCTCATAGTTGGGTTGATCTCCATCTCCTGAGCCCACAAGCTGAGGATGTGGCTGCGGGTGGCACCCTACAGCTAGGCAGCCAGAGTGGAGGGAGGCTCACCTCCCTGGCTTGATCTCTGACCACCTGGCATGGGGCAGGTGCCCACCCAGGGCCATCCTGTGATCACACTCTAAGATGCCTGCTCTCTTGACACCAGGATCATCAAGTGGGTTGAAAAATCCCTAAAAGGAGAGCCAAGGAGCCACCCCATTCGTGTGCGCTTCAACTGAGCAGTGAAGGTGGTCAGGAGGCACAGCTGTCCCAGCCTGCTGCAGGGGTGCCCGGAACCCACCGCAGCCATCCAGTGTGTTTTCTGAACCAGGCACTTCTGACTGATCCTCCTGGAGCTGTGTGTGTCTGCTGCCTTTGAAACGTCACATCCTATCCATGGGTTACTGGAGGGTCCCCTGAAGCCATCGTGACAATTCCCTTCATCTGAACCTGTACAATAGTAACCGCCTGTAAGTCACCCTGCCTCCTGTCATCTAACCCATGACAGATCTAAATCCTCCTCCTTGGAGTTTCTAGCGTGATCCTTGGAAAACTCAAGAGTCTCTTACAACATGGGGACGTCAGTTGTGTGCGTCAATTGTCCTGGGCCACAGGGTGACCATGTATTTGGTCAAACACAGTTCTGAGTGTCTCTTTGAGGGGGTTTTTGAATGAGAGTAACTTTGAGTTGGTAGACTCAAAGTCTACCAACCAAATGTGGCTGAGCCTCATCTGTTCAGTTGAAGACTTGAATAGAACAAAAGGTCAATGACCTTCCCCCTCCGGCCAGCCTGGAGCTGGGCCACCGGTTTTTCCTGCCTTCCCACTTGAATTGAACATCAGCTCTTCCTGGATCTTCAGCCTTGCAGTCTGCAGACTGGAACGACACCATTGCTTCTCCTGGCTCTCCAGCCTGTCCACGGGAAATCTTGGGACTTCTCAGCCTCCATAAATGCATGAGCCAAATCCTTATAATCTATCCATCAATCAATCAATATCTCTCTCAATATGTAAATATAAATATATAAATACTTCCTTCGGGTTCTGTTTCTCTGGAGAACCCAGACTAATACAAATATCTTCTTATTTATAACTTCATTCATTCATTCATTTAAAAAATTTATTGAGCACCTGCCTTGTGCCAGACACTGTTTTATATTCTTGTAAATTATCACTGAACAAAGCAAAGATTTCTGGCTCTGTAGAACTTTAATTGTGTGTGTGCGTGTGTGTGTCTGTGTGTGTGTAAAAGATAATGATAACAAAAATCAGAAACTAGTGATGTGTTAGAAGATTGTGCAGGCAAAGGAAGAAGGAAAATTAGAGGATCAGGAGGATCCAGAGATATTGGAAGCCGGGCGTGGGTGTCACACGCCTGTAATCCAAGTACTTGGGAGGCTGAGTCAGGAGGATCCCAGGTTCGAGACCAGCATCATCAATTTAGGGAGACTCTCAGCAACCTAGTAAGACCCTGTTTCAAAACAAAAAATAAAAAAGGCCGGGATGTAGCTTGGAGGTAAAATGCCCCTGGGTTCAACCTCCAGAACCAAACAAACCGAACCAAACAACAACAAACAAAAGCGATATGGGGGAGGGGACCCTTGAACAAAGACTAAAGGGAGATAAAGACGAAGCTTCATTTCAGCAGTGTGAGCTCTGTGGACACTCTGACCTGCCTTGCCTAGGACGTCCCCTCCACTGGGACTTTCTTGTCCCCAATCTTGTCTATATCTCGGTGAAATCATCCAGAGCCTAATCCATGCAGAAAACCAGCAACATTCCCAAGCTGGAGGTGCCCCTGAGCCCGGGGCTGGGCAGCCCAGGAGAACACAGCCATTGCAGGCGCGGCCAGCACGGGCGTGGGGGAGGGAGGAACTCTTCTGGCTGGGCCCTTCTTGCCACTCTCCACTCCCCCTCCAGTGCCCGTGGTTGGCCAACCCCCACCCAGCTGAGCCAGGAGCCTGTGAAACGCAGGCTGCTTGAGGCAGCTCCAGAAAAACAGAGCAAAGGGCAGGCTGACGATGGCCGGAAGACAATGGTCCAGAACATGATTGAACTGCGGTGACATGACTGAGCTACGACACTTACCCACTGCACTGGGATTGTTTTCTATCCACAGGACAAGGAGTGCTTTGGGGACGTGCTTTTTTGTATCCAGGGCCTAGAACGGTACCTTGTTCAGTGTTGGATGTGTCCACAGTTGGGCGAATGAACAAATGAAGGAATGAATGACAGTTTCTTTTGGTCAGGACTCCTTCAGGTGTGCTCTGAGGAACGGCTCGGCCACAGTGTTTTCAGCATCGCGTCACCTCCTGTTGGTGCTAAGATTAGTTTGAGTTAGTATTTGCAACCTTTTTTTTTTTTTCCTTTTGGTACTGAGGATTGAACACAGGGGCATTCCACCTGTGAGTAATACCCCCAGCCCTTGTTCTTTCTTTCATTTTGAAACAGGGTCTCGCAAAGTTGCTGAGGCTGGCCTCAAACCCGAGATCCTCCTGTCTCAGCCTCCCAAGTAATGGGATTACAGATGTGTGCCACTACACTGCACCAGGCTTGCATTTGCAACATGTGAAGGCCATATGGATGGTGTAACTATAAAGTAATTAGACCAGTTTTCAACAAAGGGATCAAATGGATCTAGCAAGTAAATGTTGCATTAATCTTTCTAGGTTGTTCCCCAGGAAGGCTGTACACATCTGCCTGTGCCCCTGCCATGCCCAGCCCCTTCTTCATGAACTGCATGGGGGAACGAATGAATCATTTTTCAGAGTAAAACGTTCCTGTCTTTTCAGTTAAATGTCACCCAGCCCTTCACCTGGCTGGTAGTTAGGTGGGTTGAGACGCATCATCCACAAAGTTACATTTCTTTTTGGCCGAGGGGAGGAAGAAGTAGACTGCTACAAACTGAACTGGCGGGTGACTTTCCCCTGAGCCCAGGAGGGCTAAGAAAGTGACTCCTTAGAGGCTCATCAGTGTCACCAGATCCGGACAGGACACAGTGGATGTCACTAATAGGCCACTTTATATATCTGAAACACCTTGAATTACCAGGGTTTGTGAAGCCTTTCAGTGCAGGCATCTAGGTAACTAATTTCCACAGTGACAACCTCGCTCTTCTGTGTGTAATATGGAGCCCGTTCTCAATCTCTGACAGAGAAGGACAAGGTACATCGTGTGACTGTGGCATTGCTCAGCCTCAGAGTTTGAAGTTCTCTGTCTGCCTGGGTGTCCTGGATAGATAGCCCCAGGACAGAAATCTGACCAGCGCAGGTCTCGCCAGCCACTTTTCTCATTTAGCAGAGAGTAAAATGTTTTCGGCTAGACTCATTTTTCCATGCTGCTAATCTCTGCTCTGCTACAGATAAGAATGACTAAAGACACCTACCTGCAGGTTTGTTTTGGAGACTTCATTTCGCACTGTACTTACAGAGACAGAGTTGGAAGGCCACGCGGTATACTCAGAAAAAGCAGGGCTCGTAGCAAGTGCTTGGAGGCCCAGGTTGGAATCCCAGCAGCTGTTCTGCCCAGCGGTGTGAGGCTGGGCAGGTCCCGGTACCTTTCAAAGCCTCTGTTTCCTCATTTGAAAGTTGGGGATTGTAATATTTGCCTTCTCACCGAGGTGTGGTAAAGATCACACGAGATGTATGTTCCAGTACTTTGAAGATCAAGAAGTGTAACATATTATAACATAAGGCAGCAGAAGAGGTGCCTTTGATGTTTAATTAATACTAAAAATCTTCCATTACATTTATTTAGCTATAATTGGAAAGGGTGAGGGTAAGAGTACTTTTCAAAGGGAGGTTCCCTCAACCCCCCCCCCCCGTGATCCAAAAATAGAACTCAGAAAGCACATATTTGATTTTCTTTTTGGTGTAAACCACAGCACCATTGCTAACAGCAGTTTTACAGAATCATGACCTTCAAACTTGGTGATATCAAAGACTTCTGAAAGAAAACTCCGTCTCCAAGGCTTTCAAACAGGCTTTTCAAACTAAAGCACTATTATTTTGAATTAAGGGCGAATAGAATTGTCCTCGCACATGAGCCCTTGCAAGATGAAAAGTTGCTTTCCAGGTGGGCTGCAGTAAGTGAATGAGCCAAGAGGGCGCTGAAAAAGCCCTTTTGGGGGCAAACCAGGGAAATCCTGGTTATCAGTTCCTGTGACAAACACCCTCTCCCCTGTTGTGCAAGAGAAACCTAGAGCTTACTGTCTTCCTAATTGTACACGAGCTGATTTGTGTATCACTCTAGGATCATAATTTACTTTCAGTTTACGGGAATTTGTGAATTTTCGCATTTGTTTTAATTTGTAATTAAGTTTTCTCTGTGAGGCACACCATATGCCACCATTAATTCTCTCTCGTTGATTTCTTAGGAGTGCATATTTTGATGCAATTTTTTGAGGTCTTTTGAAAATCAAATGACTATGTGCTTAGCCATATGGGGCTTTGTTATTTAAAATAGCATATTATAAAGTAAGAGAAAGCCAAATGCAAAAGGCCCCCACTCACAGGGGGAAGACACTGGAAAACTATTTTAAAACATGGTGGCAAACACGAATTTGCCCCTTTCTTCTTTTGGGGGGCATTGCATTTCCCAACTCTGTCTTTTATTGATCCCGCAATGTCTCTTACCTTCCGCGAACGTCCTCTCTACATCACACGCGCTCGGGGCAGCCTCTGCACGCCAGTCTCCAGCTCGGCGCCTCGCACTGGGGCTGCAGACACATCTGCCCGGCTGTGCGTCCCCTGCGAGCCGAGGTCTTTTCTTTGCACGTCTTCAGGCAGGATCCGACGCCAGGCTCCCGCTCCCCCCGGCTTTGCAAAGGGCTTTCGCGGGGTTTCCCGGGGCTCCGGAGCCGCCTGCCTGCCTGCCTGCCTGCCTGCGGTACGTGCGGGCTGCAGCGCGGGCGGCGCGCGCTAGGACCCAGCGGGGCTCCGGGCCGGGTGGGAGCGCGCCGCCGACCCCGGGCGGGCGCCGGGCGCTGGAGCCGGGGTTCCGGCCGCGATCGCTGCAGCTCGGCCGGGAGACGGCGCGACCCGGCGGCGGGACCACCCGCGAGGCCACGCCGCAGCCCCCCATGCGGCCGCGAGAAGCAGCGGGGGGGCCGGCCATCGAAGGTAACAAAAACGGGGCTCGGCTGCTGCGCCCCGCGCTCCCGCCCGGGTCCAGCATTGTGGTGGGAAGCCCTGGCTGCTCGGGCTGCTGCATTTGGGGGGCACCCTTTGGCTTTTTATTTTTTTGGTTTTTTTTTTAAGGTGTGCACCCCCCCTATTGCCACCTAGTTTCAAATTGATTTATAGCATGCGGCCCCAAATGGGAACGACCCAGAGAGAGCAAGTTGCTTATTTTCATTAGTTTTGTTTCAAAAGTAAGTTCATTTAAAAAAAAAAAAAGTTTCTCTAGAATTTGTATCTAGTCGGTTTTAAAATTTTAAAAAATTGCAGAAAATGGACATTGGTAAAAAATGACCAGTTAATGCATGTGATTCTGTGGATGACTCCCAGGGAAGCCCACGTCGGTGGGGTCCTCAGGCGTTACTTTTATTTTCAAGGAACTAACGTGTTAAATGTGGAGTTTGGCTGGGGCAGAGTTTACAGCATTGCTGTCGCAACTGTTTAGCTATCAATTATAAACAGAGTGTCAGATCTATGGGCAGTTGAAACCTCTTTTCAGATACTGTAACTGCTTATCCTGATATGACAGAGAGGGATGGAGTTGCCGTGGAGGGCAGAAAGAACATTTCTCTTTTTGGAGGAACAATGTTTGGAGGAGGAAAACCCGTGATCCCCAGCGGAGGAGGCTGGGGAGACTATATTTCATGCTTTGTTTATACTCTGGGAATGACATTTGGGAAAGGGAAACACAGTCTTGCTTGGGAGCTTTTCATCGTGGGGTTATTAATTTATTTAATCTATTAGTTGCAATTGGCCGGGCTCTGGGAGCCCTCTCTGTCACAGGCTGTGCTTAACGTGACACATTTGCTAGCAGTTGGGACACATGATAGCAAAGGCAAAAAAAAAAAAAAAAAATGTGCCTCATCCGAAAGGACTGGTCTGCTAGAAGCTCCCATGTGGCGCCGGCGTAGGCAGGGTGCGACCGGCTCATTGAGGAAAAAGGGAATCGCTTTTCTCCGCTAAGGAAGACATCCTGTTATATTCCTTTTGTTCCCTGTTATTCATTGATCGCCAGCTCTGCCTTGGAGAGGGAGAGCTTAGAGGGTGCACAGCTCTAAAGACTGCACAAATGTCTGGAGCCGCTCTAACTCTCACCCGGATTGGTCAGTTAGATTGAGACTTAGGGAAACAGTCACCCCAAACCTTCGTTTAAAAGCCTGCCATCATTTCAGATTAGCCTTCCTGGGCGTGCGTGTCTGCAAGATTGCTTTTTAATCCGGGCGCAGTTGGCTCGAGATAGCTTTATGTTTAATTTTTGTTGTTGTTGTTCCCATCCAGATAAAGTAGGCCATTTTGGTGACAAATTTCTTTGCAGACGTCAGCTACTAGCTTCCATTGATAGATGGATCACTTCACAATAATACATCCTCCGTGATGTCTCCTAGTAAGTTGTAGCATGCAAAGTTGTTTCAACTTAGAATTAATTTTTCCCCCAACAGTTCTTTGATCCGAGTATTTAAATAGCAAAATCGGCAGATGGATGCTTAACTGTATCATTACTTTGATAATTTAAGTGCCTTGTGCATTAGCATGTTTCACGCACTAAGTCTGTGTCTGGTGACAGCGAAAGAAAAAAAAGACAATGAGGAGCAAACAATCAAAATCAGCTCCCACACTCTTATGAGAAATTGTGGCATCTGCTTTAAGGAGAATGTATTTCACATCCATGGAAAAAGGGCATTCTTCAGCACTTAAGACTGAATTCGTAAACAGCAGGAAATGTTCCATTTCTACGACAAACTCAAGGGCCTGTGGACATCTTCATTTGAGCCTGAAAGTGCCTCATTAAAGAAGCGCCGTCCCAGAAGTTGTTAAATGTATAAACACTTTTCTGATTGGTTTAAAAATTTAGACACAGGAAGTGGATGGTATCTAATAACCCATGAGTGGAGACATGGTTGTTATGGAAACGGGGAAGAGTAACCCCACCCCCCACCCCATATACATACACTACCATGACCACCACTTAAAAAAAAAAAAAACACCCTGTATGTCATCGCAGATGCCTGGAGAACATGCTGGCTTCTGTAAGCCTTCCCCCAGCATCTGTTGAAACCTGAGATCCTGCCTGTCAAATCAAGGTCATTTTACAACAACAACCCAAAAATGCAGCCTCCTGGATTTCATAACTGTATTTTTATTGAAAATGTTTCAGGAAAAAGCCTGAAAGCCAGAATGAGCACTTGTGCTTACTTAGCATTTTGCTCCCTCTGAGTTGTGCAAGGGGAAGGCTGGGAAGAATGTATTGGAGCACTTAATTGTGGAGTCCAGCTGAGTTGTCTTGTCTGTTTGAACAACAACAACAAAAAATTCTTGAGGGCTGCAAAGCCTAGAATGTTACCTGTGGATGAAGAGTCGGCTGGGGAAGGGATAATGAATCACTTCTGTTTGCAAGAGGGTTCAAAGTTGAACGACAGCAATGGAACTGAAAGACCTGGTATTTTGGACTCCTTCTCGAAGGCTGTATGCAGGGGAAACTCCAGGACTGTCTAGTGCTTTGGGGGAGTGTAAGGGAGGGTGTTCTTGGGAGTTGAACAGGGGAAGGAAAAACTCCTAAATGGAAATTAAGACTGTTTCCAAATATTATTCACTTAATTTAGAAAAGTTTCCTCGTTGGTGGATGGAGAAGAGTGCTTTAGTTTTTAGGACAATTTACAAGTTCCCAAAAGCAAAGTTGGCAATTCTTTCTACTCTTGGTAATGGTGAGAAGAATAAAGAGAAAAGCTTGCCCCCCCCCACTCCCCTGCTGCCCCATTCATTTCACTCAGTGGAAAATAACCAGGAAAGACCTCTCCTCAATTTTGACTTTGAGGATCATTGTGAACCTTGTAAATATAAAGAAAATGCATTTGTTATGTTTTTCCTAATCTTGTTAGTGGCAGTCTTCGAATTCCAAGTTCTCCATATTCACTTAGAAATATCTTCCTTCCAACCACGGTAATTTATAGCATTACGTGGCTTTATCTTAATTGAAAAGGGCCCATTTTAAAACTTATTCAGTTAACAGTTTGAGCTTTGTAAAGAGCACCGCTCTTCCCTCAGTTTCATCAACTAATTGTATGGTGGGGTGGGGGGGGGAGGTGGAAAGATTCCTAACTGGATTTGAATGTTTATGTACTATCCCGCATCCATGTTGTAGGAAATACAGAGCTTGGACGCATCCTAGCATCATTTGAGTGTTTTTGTGTGTATTTCGTGATCCCATGCTACCACGTATTTACCTCATTAGGACTTGGAAGAGAAGGTTAAGTTTAATGGCACAAGGGTTCTCTTTTCACAAAGGATTTCCTGCAAGGAGCTTTCTTATCTGCATGCATGTTCAGCAGCAGGAAATGTGTCCGTTGCTTGTTTTTACAAACCGAAGGAAATGAATGGGATTTGTTGGTTTCTCGAATCTACCTTCATTCTCCACTGTCTGTCAAGTGATTGGCTCAGAACGTTTCATTTCTAAAGGGGCTTTTGAGGAGCACAGTTCATTCACTTCAAACCTTTGGCATTTCTGCGTTTCTGTTTGGCTTTGGAATTAGAACATTTGCTTGTTACATTACTAGGTACGCCTTATTTTACCAACACGGACTAACAAGATGGTCAGTAAAACCCCAGTGCATTTTCAGTTGTCAGAGAGTTACTCACAGATTCATTGAGGCTGGCATTTCTTTGATAGCTATGCCAAATTTTCAATAATTATTCCAGAATACCAACTAAATGCCAGTCTTGAGTTTAGATAGGTGTAGAGAGTGAAGGAAGAGAGGCAGCACCATTCTTCTCTTTGCTTATAAGAAAACACATCCAAAAAGAATACACACAGCCAGGCGTGGTGGTACAAGCCTGTAACCCCAGTACTTGGGAGGCTGAGACGGGAGGATCACAGGTTCTAGGCCAGCCTCAGCAACTTCTCAAACCCCTCAGCAACTTAACAAGACCCTCTTTAAAAAAAAAAAAATAAGGGCCAGGCGTGGTGGTGCATGCTTGTAATTCCCAGTACTTGGGAGGCTGAGACAGGGGGATCCCAGGTTGGAGGACAGCTTCAGCAACTTAGTGAGGCCCTGTTTCAAAATAAAAAATAAAATAAAATAGGGCTGAGGTATAGCTCAGAGATAGAATGATGTTGGATTTAATCCCCAGTACCAAGAAAAAAAAGGGGGAGGGTAGGCATAGCTTAGGGGTAGGGGGTAGAATGCCCCTGGGTTCAGGTATATAATTGACCTTCCTGGTGGCAGAAAGTCAAAGTTGAGGGTGGGTAGGCTAAAGCCAGTTTAGAGTATGTTTGAGAAAAAACACTTCTTAACTTTTTTTTTCTGTGATGCTGGGAATATTCTGAACCCCGGGGCATTCTACCTCTGAGCTATACCCCCAGCCCTGTTTTATTTTTTATTTGGAAATAGGTTCTCACTAAGTTACCAAGAGCCTCAGTAAGTAGCTGAGGCTGGCTTTGAACCTGTGATCCTGTCTCAGCCTCCCAAATACTGGGATTACAGGTGTGTGCCACCATGCCCGGCCACTTCTTCACTTTGAAGGCAGGTACTGTGGGAAAGTCTGGATTATTATTGGATATTGCAAAGAAGTGTATGTTAATTGTTTCAATGCATTTGGATTTCAAATCCTGGAAAAGGGAAAAAAAACGTAAACCTTAAAGGACTGTGAGCGCATAAACTTCCATTTGTGGGGAGCAGCCTGGTGCAGAGGGCTCAGGGAGCTGAGGGAGAGAGGACCTTTTATTGCAGTGGTTTTCACACATTTTTATAGACATCGCTTTTGTTTTATATTTAGCACCAAGTGGAATCTTATGTAAGACCCTAATATATATGAGTTAAATAAAAACAGAGTGACTCTGGGGAAACCCGGAACACAGAGCCTGCAGTTGTCCCTGGGGTGTGCCTGGGGCTTACCCCAGAACTCTAGAACCCCTGCCAACACAGCTTGAAACCCGCTGCTTTTAAAGTGGCCCAGATATTCTCTAAAGAAGGCCCCAGGGGAACTGCTTGCAGAGCCTGGACCCTCTTAGCTAAAGAGAGAACTTTTGCCTTGACAGTTTCAGAGGATGCTCTTGCATAGTGTGTGTAGGAAAAAGGTAGGTGACACGACAAACCCTAAGAAGTCAGCCTGCATAAAGAAAAAGGTGGCACCGTAATCCCGGCGCTTGGGAGGCTGAGGCAGGAGGATGGCAAGTTCAAGGCCAGCCTCAGCAACCTAGTGAGACCCTGTTTCAAAATAATAATAATAAAAAAAAGCCAGTCATGGTGGCACATGCTTGTAATCCAAGTACTTGGGAGGCTGAGACAGGAGGATTGCAGGTTCAAGGCCAGCCTCAGCAACTTAGTGAGACCCTGTTTCAAAAATAAAAAATAAAAAGGGCTGGGGTGTAACTCAGAGGTAGAATGCCCCTGGGTTCAATCCCCAGAGCCAGCCACACACACACACACACACACACACACACACACACACACACACACACACACAGCCAGGCATGGTGGCACATGCTTGTAATCCCAGTACTTGGGAGGCTGAGACAGGAGGATGGCGGGTTTGAGGCCAGCTTTAGCAAGTAGTGAGACTCATCAACCTAGGGAGACCCTGTTTCAGAATAAAATTAAAATAGGGCTGGGAGTGTAGCTCAGTGGTAGAATACCCCTGGGTTCAATCCCCAGTATCACAAAAATAAATAATAAAATAAAATAAAAAGGGGGGCTGGGGTGTAGCTCAGTGGCAGAACCTCACTTGGTTTAATCCCCAGTAACTCACTGAAAGAAAGAAGAAAGAAAGAAAAAGAAAGAGAGGAAAGAAGGAAGGAAGGAAGGAAGGAAGGGAGAGAGGGAGGGAGGAAGGGAAGGGAAGGGAAGGGAAGGGAAAGAAAAAAGAAAGGAAGGAAAGGAAGGAAGGAAGGAAAGGAAGGAAGGAAGGAAGGAAGGAAGGAAGGAAGGAAAAGGAAAGGAAGAAGAAAGAAAGAAAGAAGAAAGAAAAAAGAAAGAAAAGGAAAGGAAGAAAGAAAGGGAAAGGAAAGGAAAGGAAAGAAAGAAAGAAGAAAGAGAGAGAGAGAGAGAAAGAAAGAAAGAAAGAAAGAGAAAGAAAGAAAGAAAGAAGAAAGAAAGGAAAGAAAGAAAGAAAGAAAGAAAGAAAGAAAGAAAGAAAGAAAGAGGGAGGGACACTGGCCACAAGTTTGAAAGAGCCCTGGAGTCCAATGCATAATGAGAAAAGGGGAAAGGATGTTTTTCGGGGTTACTTGTAAATCGGGGCCCCCTTTGCCCATGAGTTGCAGGACCGTCCTGTGGAGGCGCCTGAGCTGGCCGGTTACCGTTTTGCTGGAGGGCACAGTCTGTTATCACCTCAGGATCTGCTCTATCCCTGTTGTTCTATTAGTGAAAATAATTTCATATTAAGTGTCATTCATGAAATGAAAGTTTGCCAAGCTATATAAATCTGCCTGGCAGACTCAGTAGTGTTTTGAGTGTTGAGTAAAATGATAACACGCAGATGATATTTGAATATCATCAAATATACTCACATTCTCTCCTCTATGATGAGATTGTACCGAGGCAGCAGTACGGAGTTCGGACTGGGCTGGCTGTCTCCTTTCCATCCCAGAAGCCACCAATATTGAGGATGTCTAGGGACAGCAGACAGAAAAATCCCCTTCAGTTCCACCGTGATTTTCTTACCTGCTGGATTCCCATATGCCCATGGCCGGAGGGAAGGCGAGAGCCGCAGAGACTTCAGGCAGACTGTACAGAGTAGAATTTTGCTTTGTGTGGACGCAGTCCATCTCCCTGCATTGATTCTTAGAGGCTGCCCGGTTGAGGAGTCCATAGAAACAGAAAGGACAGATCCCTTTCCATGTTCCATTCTTTCCGTCATGCTCACCATGTTCCTACTACCTGCATGGGGTTAAAGGTCATGATTAAAATAATCAATGTTCCAGGAAGCCACGGAGCTTCCAGCCATTTTTAAAAGAAAGCATTTCCTCTACAGAGATGAGCCTGGTCTAAGCACGAAATAGTTGGCTGTGGTAGTGGGTGAAAGTGATTGTGGATAACTTTTTATGTATTGAACGGTGTGGAATAAGGCTTTTCATAGTTAGGCTGGTTAATAACCATGGAATACTCTTCCCACCTGCATTTCAGAGAAGAGTAAGAGCAGGCGTGGTGGCACACGCCTGTGATCTCAGTTCTTGGGAGACTGAGACAGGAGGATTGCAGGTTTGAAACCAGCTTCAGCAACATAGTGAGACTCTCAGCAATCTAGTGAGACCCTGTTTCAAAACAAAAAAAATAAAATAGGGCTGAGGGTGTCACTTGGAGGTAGAATGCCCCTGGGTTCAATCCTTAGTACCAAAAGAAAAAAAATGAGGGTGTACAGCCATCGAAAACCAATGGAACCAACCGGCCCAAGGCAGGTTCATGATCACAGAGCGGTGCTTCACTGGGAGTGAGCACGTACTCCCGTGTCCCTGGGCTTTTTTTTTTTTTTTTAACTAAATGATCCATGCCAGTTACCAGGACATTGCTGAGGTTGTAAACAGAGGACTTCCCCAAATGTGGCACCGTGTGTACCCAGTACCTTTGCAAATGCAGATTCAGAAAGTAGTAAGTCTTACTTGGAGAGGGGCTTTTAGACTATGATACAAGGTTAGATTTTTGATAACCTAAGCAATCTTTTTGCACTCTGGAATTTTCTGATTTTGCAAACTTATTACTTTTGTAGGCTTTACAGTGAAATCGGTTATTCTCTAATGACCAGTTAATAAATGGCTCTAAATTAAGACCATTTGATTGTATCTTATGACTGGATATAGCATGTAGAATGATCTCTCGAAAAAGACATAAATTGCTCTGGGTGAGTTTGGCAGTATTGGGTGGGTGATATAGAAAAATCATAGCCGGGCATGGTGGCACATGTCTGTAATCCCAGTACTGAGAGGCTGAGACTGGAGGTTCATAGGTTCGAGGCCAGTATCAACAACTTAACGAGACCCTCAGTAACTTAGTGAAACCCTCAGTAACTTAGTGAGACCCTGTTTCAAAATAAAAAGAGCTGGGGGTGTATCTTAGAGGTAGAATGTCCCTCGGTTCAATTTCCAGTACCACAAAAAAGAAAAGGAAGGAAGGAAGGAAAGGGAAGGAAGGAGAGAAATCACATCACACTGGGAAGGGGTTTTGGGTTATCAGTTGCCATTTCCCATATTACCATCTTTGATTCTCATAATAACCTAGTATTAATAGGTTGCTACTACTAACATAATTAATAGTGTTATTAATACTAACAATAAGTAATTATAGTATGCAGTAATGTCCCATTCTACAGATGAAGAGACCGAAGGCCCTCCATTCCTAGAGCCACATAGTCCTCACCAGCTAGTCCTCACCCCCAAGTCCCCGACTCCAGATCCCTGGTCCCACCGGCCACCTCACAGCTGTCCTTCTGGCCATTTCTGCTCCAGGAGTGACAGCACCGCCTTCCACACTTGGCATGCAGTCTCCTCTTGGAAAAAATAAAATTCGCAGGGTGAGCCGGGCGTGGTGGCGCACGCTTGTAATCCCAGTACTTGGGAGGCTGAGACCAGAGAATCTGGGTTTGCGGCCAGCCTCAGCTATTTAGCGAAGCCCTCCGCAACTTAGTGAGACCCTGTTTCAAAATAAAGAATAAAAAAATAGGGCTGAAGTGTAGCTCAGAGGTAGAACGCCCCTGGGTTCAATCCCCAGTACCGCAAAAAAAAAAAAAAAGTTTGCAGGGTTGAATGGGGAATATTTGCTGTTGTTCTGAGACAAGAAATTGGATTTCTCCTCTTGACTTTTGTGAGCTGTGGGAGGGACTCGTCAGTGATTGTTTTTCTTCATTCATCTTTATCTTTCAGATTTCCCTTCATCCGCCCTTGAGCACATTCACTTACTTGGTAAACAAAAGATTCCAGCCACAAGATATGATTTCCCTGAGTTAACAAAACATTAGACTCAGTCTAACTGTTGGTGGCATCTTTAACCCCTAAAGACAGACAGATTTCCTAGATAGACATTCACTATTATAATTGATATGAGCTGCTCCACAAACTCAGGGATGCAAATACAATGGCATCTCCTTGATTTTTTTCCATAATAAAAAAAAAAAACTGGCTTAAAGCATCAGATTAGAAGGATATGTAGTATCTCCTTTTTGGACACCCCCCCATCCCCTAAATCGTACAAATCCCATATGGGTTTATAGGGGCCAGGTTGGGGAGGGGGTCAATTTGAGTCATTGAAGCAGGGAGCTCTGTCCATGTAGGAAAATTACAAGTTAAATGATAGCTGAGCAGCCTGCTCTGCCTGGAGTCTGTGTGACCAGCTGGAACCAGCAATGGTGTTGAACATAGAGTAAAATGACAACACACAGATGATCATCGAATACCCTCCCCCTCTCTCCTCCATCATGAGACTGTACTCAAACAGCAGTATGGTGCTTGGGCTCCGCCATCCCCTTTTTATCCCAGAAGCTAGCGGTATTAAGGATTTGTAGAGACAGCAGACGTACACATTTTCAGGGAAGCGAGTTTCTGGTACTTTCTAATTCTCTTGAGGAAGTCAGGTGAATGATCAGAGTATGATAGGGCCAACTCTTATTTCATGGGTATGGTTTAACACAGTCACATGTATGGAATCATCTTTTTTTTTTTTTACAGTACTGGGGATTGAACCCAGGGGCATTCTACCCCTGAGCTACACCCCCAGTCCTATTTTTTATTCTTTATTTTGAAACCAGGTCTCACTAAGTTGCGGAGGGCCTCACTAAGTAGCTGAGGCTGGCTGCGAACCCGGATCCTCCGGTCTCAGCCTCCCAAGTACTGGGATTACAAGCGTGCGCCACCACAACCGGCTTTTATGGAATCATCCTAAAGACTTGATCGAGGGACGTAGTAAAGACAGAAGTGCAAATTTAGGGAAACAAATCACCCACACGTTTATTTGCTGAAGAGTTATTGAGCACTTACTGCATACCAGGAGCTATGCCCTGTGATAGGGATACAAGGGCGAAGAAATCACTCACTGACGGGGTACCTCCTGTTGTTCCGTCACTCTTACCAGCTTATCTGGAAGTATCCACAAATGTGACCGTGAATGTGACTCTGTGTGTGTGTGTGTGTGTGTGTGTGGCCCTAGGGTTGCTCTACCACTGAGCCACATCCCCAGCCCTTTATATTTTTTTTAATTTGAAACAGCGTCTTACTAAGTTGCCCAGGCTAGCCTCGAACCTGTGATCCTCCTGCCTCAGCCTCCCAACTTCCTGGAGGTTTTATGCCTTTTGCTTTAGTTTAGACACTGACTCTGCACGGAGGGATGGAGGATGGGTAGTTTACCTGGGAGATGACCCCAGGAAGACACCAGGAGGGGTAGGAGAGGGTGAGTCCAGCCTGTGCGGGACACGGCGCTCTCTGTCACTGGTTCAGGACTCCTCTCAGCGTGCAAGGTGGCCAAGCAGGCTTCGGCCAGAGAAGATGCCAGGAACTTGGGCGTGCCATTGCTAGCAGCTGGGGCTGGGCTCGTGTGCACTGAGGTGGTAAAGCCTGAGAGGGACCAGGCTGGGGCGCCCACTCTGCATTTTTTACTTCCTCTCACGGTCTCGGCACCATAGATGTTCTAGAATGATCTTTGTGTGTGTGTGTGTGTGTGGTACTGGGGATTGAACACAGGGGCATTCTACCTCCGAGCTACACCCCCAGTCCTATTTTTTATTCTTTATTTTGAAACAGGGTCTCACTAAGTTGCAGAGGGCCTCACTAAGTAGCTGAGGCTGGCCACGAACCTGCGATCCTCCTGTCTCAGCCTCCCAAGTACTGGGATTACAAGCGTGCACCACCACACCCGGCTTAGAATGATCATTTTTAATAGTCCTTTGAACTTTAAAATGTGTGAAGATCCTGGGAGAGCTATTTTTTTTTTGGTTTGAGGAATGGGAACCAGAGAAGTAGCCCAAGTTCAGAGTCTAAGAAAACACTCAGGGAAAAATCTTCAGTAATGATACTCATTTTCCTCTGTTATAACCATTATCCTGGTTTCTCAGGTTAGGAAACTTGGACGCCCACTCGTTTACATTCTGTGCATCTAGTGCATGCCCAGGGCTCCTTGCTGCTTTCTGGAAATCCGCCTCTTGTTCATCTCCCCAACTTGAGTCCTACAAGTGACCTTGAGGAGCTCTGTCCCTTGGCCTACTTTCCTCCCAAAGGCTTCTGCCCCTAAACCACACTCAAAGTGTGGGCTTTGGTGGAAGACTTCCTGCTTTCAAACCTCGTCTCTGAATCCAGGCGCGATGGTGCACGTTTGTAATCCCAGTACTTGGGAGGCTGAGACAGGAGAATCACAGGTTCACGGCCAGCCTCAGCAATTTGTGAGGCCTTCCGCAACCTAGTGAGGCCCTGTTTCAAAATAAAGAATAAAATAGGGATGGAGGTATAGCTTAGAGGTAGAATGCTCCTGGGTTCAATCCCTAGTACCACACACACAAAAAAAAGAAAACATCGTCTCTGCCACTTACAGCAGCGTGACCTAAGGAGAGTTTCTTAACCTGACATGCAAGCCTTAGGTTCTGTTTCCATAAGTAATACGGAAACAAAACTCAATTATGTGGAAATCCTAAAAGGATTACTAGGAAGGTTAAGTCAGAGTCCCTGGGAAGCACCTGGCACATAGTTACAATTCAAATTATTGAGCTATTTTTATGGTTTTATTGTTAATACTATTGTCTCCTCTTTCAGTCAGCTTTCCCATTGCTGTGACCCAAAATACCTGATGATCACAACTTAGAGGAAGGAAGATTTATTTGCTCACAGCTCTGGAGACCTCAGAGGTTTCAGTCCACGCTAGACCAGGTGACGTCGGCTGAGCTCAGGGCATGGGCATGGGAAGCAGAGAGAGCATGAGCCAGGGACTCTGCGCTCACATCACGGAGGGCGGAAGCAGAGAAAGAGCAAGGGTCTGGGGGTGAGGGACTTATATAGTCCCCAAGGCCACACCCCCAGGGAACCCTCATCAACCAAGCCCCGCCTCCAACATGGCTGCCTTGTCTATGACATGACGTCTGGAGACATTCTATTCAAACTGTGACATCTCCCTTGTCTACTAAGAACCTAGGGTGCCCCCCCATACCCACTTTACCAGATCTGGCCTCCTCTGTCTAACTTTCAAGTCCTTCTATAATCTGGCCCCACCACTACTGCTCAGGGGAGGCCCTAGGATCTTCTCAGGGCTTAGTCGTCCCTAAACTTGTCCTGGCCCTTCCAGTCCCCCTGTCGTAGGTGGTGTTCCCCGGCCGGGACCTTTTTCTTTTGCCATGTCATAGAATTGCCATTTTCACTTAATTCCAAGCTCTGATGCATCTAGAAAACGCAGTTGGATCATTTTGTCTACAGTAAACCTTTCTCCCCAGCACACACCCATGGATCACCAAGAACTTGTGTGTGTGTGTGTGTGTGTGTGTGGTACTGGGGATTGAACCCAGGGGCATTCTACCTCTGAGATACACCCCCATGTTACGGTGGGAGCGGCGCTGTGGGCGCTTTCCCTTCAATTCAGATCAGATTATCTGAAGAGGAGAATTAAAACTAGCAGGCATCTCGGTTGCAGCTTTAACGAAATGTTATTACAAAGTCAGTAGGAAATAGAAAAGAGAAGAGAAAAAAGCAGCGTGCCTGGAAGACACACTGGAGAGCCCAAAAGTGGAATTCTGCCCCTCCCTCAGACCCCAGCCCCTTAAATACACTTTTCACATTATATGTTTTTATCAGCGTTACCAAGGCAACGGACTAGTAACTTATTTCTTAGGTGTAACTTATTCCTTAGGCAGGTGGTGCCTTCTAGTCAACTAAGTGCACTTACTAAGCGCAGAGGTCAATAATCTACCTTGTTTTTACCCCTATTATATTGGGCTGTATTGGTTGTCTATCAACTATGGGCACTTGGATGTAACACATGGAGTTTGCCTTTCTCATACTGAGTCTGAGTCACGAAGAATAGGAGGGAAACAGAGGCACTGATTACAGCCAGTGTGGCTGTGCATAATGTCTAAGAGCAAGGCATAAGGCCCTTGCTATCTTTACGGTTTTAAAATGTGCTAGGCAGCCGGGCGTGGTGGCGCACGCTTGTAATCCCAGTACTTTGGGAGGCGGAGACCGGAGGAACTGGGTTCGCGGGCAGCCTCAGCGCTCTCTGTCTCTGTCTCTGTCTCTGTTTCTGTCTCTCTCTCTCTCTCTCTCTCTCTC
This sequence comes from Glis glis, assembly GCA_004027185.1. Lineage (NCBI taxonomy): Eukaryota > Metazoa > Chordata > Mammalia > Rodentia > Gliridae > Glis > Glis glis. Next base: position 66 of record PVJS01005311.1, on the reverse strand, counting down.
TCTACTTAGTGAGGCCCTCTGCAACTTCATGAGACCCGGTTTCAAAATAAAGGATAAAAAATAGGG
>PVJS01005310.1:51368-64840 GCA_004027185.1 Glis glis | reverse complement strand
GGTCTCACGAAGTTGCAGAGGGCCTCACTAAGTAGAGAGAGAGAGAAACAGGGAGAGAGGGAGGGAGAGAGAGAGAGAGAGAGAGAGAGAGCGAGCTGAGGCTGGCCGCAAATCCGGATCCTCCGGTCTCCGCCTCCCAAAGTACTGGGATTACAAGCGTGCGCCACCACGCCCGGCTTATATTCACTTTATATGGTTAATCGGGCAGGATAATACATTGAAAAGAAACCAAATTGATATACCTCTAAGAAAAGTCACAATCAGAATATTTAAAAAGAGATGCCAGATGCTATCTGCAAATGAACACTGTAGAGGTATTGAAATTCAGGTTAGCATGGGAAATTCCTCAAATAAATCAACTGCTCATAGAAACTTGTGAATGCAAGAGCAACACAGGGTTTTCTATTCAATGGTAGCTATCCTATTTATATCAGGATAATAGAGATGGGGGTGTTTGTGGTCATATGAAAGACCCAGGTTCTATGGTACCTTAGAGGAGGATTCACTAAAACTGGATTGTCCTACAAAGACAGACCTGGACTTGACAGGGTAGAAAGGAAGATGAAGTACCATAACATAGACAAAAGGATAAAAATACCTCTGATAGGAAAGAGCTTTCTGACAGGAGCAGTGGTACATGCCTCTAATTCCAGCTACTCGGAAGGCTGAGGCAGGAGGATCACAAGTTTGAGGCCAGTGTGGACACCTTAGTGAGACCCAGTTTCAAAATAAAAAATAAGGGCTGGGGCTGTAGCTCAATAGTAGAGCGTCCGTGGGTTCCATCCCCAGTAGTAAAAAGAAAAAAAAATAATCCCCACCTTTTAGTTCAGTATTATATTTCTTTTGGCAAAATGTAATGGAAAAAGATACCCACTGTTAGGGAATTTCATGATCTGTGAGGGATGCTGTCATTCTTTGGCTCATAATGAAAATGAACATGTCCCCAACTGTTGACTTTCAAATTGTATTTATTTGTCTTATAGCATAGGCAGCCACAGGGACACTTCATTAAAAACAACAAAAACAAAAAACATAAACAAACAAAAAATCTGTCACCTGGATTTGAATAGACTTGTGGATCAGGATTACAAGCAAAGTCATTTGTGAGTCGACCCTGTTTCAAATGGAATCAGGATTCCTAAGTGTGAATGTTGGGTCAGGAGCCCTCAAGACTATGACTGGTTACAATTCTACACATTTATTAATTATTAATTCTACACACTTAGCATATGTAAGGGATACAGATATCAACTCTCAGAGTGGTGGGCTCTTCTCAGTGTTCCTTAAATAAGAAGAAATGTATAGAGTATAGGAAAATTGTAAGACAAGTTCTTTAAGCTGCATAAAAAGGGTTTCAGTTAGTATAGCAAGTCTTTTCTAATTAGGAAGGCTGTACACTTATCCAATGATAAGGAAAGTTTAAAGAATGGGAGTCATCACATTAGTATATTTTAGGCATGGAGTTCCCCAATAGCAGAAGGATAAAATGGATTGACACTCAAAATTCCTCCTGGTTTCTTTGTTTTTTTTTTTTTGAGGTACTGGGGATTGAACCCAGGGACATTCTACCTCTGAGCTATACCCCCAGCCCTATTTTTTATTCTTTATTTTGAAACAGGGTCTCACTAAGTAGCTGAGGCTAGCCGCGAACCTGGATCCTCTGGTCTCAGCCTCCCAAGTACTGGGATCACAAGGATGCGCCACCATGCCCGGCTCCTCCTGGTTTCTGACTTTGTCATTCTCTAGAACAAAAGCTGGGGAGCCCGGCAGGTGGCGAGGGCAACCATATGCCTTGGTGCTTCGTGAGAAGTAGCAAACTCTGGGTGCCTCATTCCTCACGGAGGATGTTCTGTTCTGTGGGGCGAGCTTGGATGTATGTCATGTTCTTGTTTGGCTGGCCTTTAAAATTCCTTGGCAACATTCGAAAGATGCTACTGGTGTTTATTTTTCTGGGAGTCAAGTATGCTAAGTAAAACCCTGTCCAGATTTGTGAGGCACCAAACTCTGGTCAGAATGCCCAACTGCTAGAAATTCAAATGCTATTGAGTTTGGAAATAAGCCAAAAGGCCAATCAGCAATTCTATCTTAGAAACAATTAATTGTGATATTTGTAACTCCTTTACAAGTAGCTTTCTGGAGCGATTACACGTCAGCGGGAATAGTTTGGAGTCAAATACATTTAGTACAAAATTTAACTACAGGGGCTGTTTGTTTTCACTGTCCTGATCAAAGAGAAATGGGACTGACACCTACAGCTTTGAAATATTGTGAGCAACGAGAACCACATCAAATAATCAATTACAAGCTGGGCATGGTGGCACATGTCTGTAATCCCAGTACTTGGGAGGCTGAGACAGGAGGATCACAGGTTCAAGGACAGCCTTGGCAACATAGTGAGACTCTCAGCAACCTTTACTTTTTATTTTTTCCATCCAGCAACCTTTAAAACAAAAAAAATTTTAAAAAAAGGGCTGAGGGAGTAGCTCAGAGGCAGAATGCTCCTGGGTTCAATCCCCAGTAGCAAGAAGAAAAAGAAAAAACAGTCAGTAATGGCCAGAAATGTGAAGAATACAAAAACCAAGTCTGATGTTTGGTCACCATCACCTGGTAGAGAAGTGGGTTTATACCAATGTTTCACATTCACCATAATTGATTCTCACCTTGAAAGCACTGCGTATTTACAACTCTGCTCCGAAAATGTAATGCATTTTCTTTAGAAGCTAGCTCAAAGCTACAGGCACACAGTTGATTTGTGTTTCGCATATCAACCGCGCGAATCAGCGCACAGCTGGCAGGGAGGCAGCTGAAAATTTATCCAATGCGTGTCGTGTGCTCATGAGGTATCAGGCACACCCTTGCTGCCACTCTCCCTGATGTTCCTAATTAGCTCTTCGGCATTAAAGAAAACTTTGATATGTGATCTGATCCGTCCTTCTTCAGTGGCATCTTGGGCCTATGTGCATTCTTTTTATTCTCTGCCATTAGTAACGCAGAGTGACAATAGGTTGTACTGAAGTAGGGCTGGGCGAGCCGAGTTGCTTTGTGCATTCTGTTTGTGTGACTTCTTTTAGACACTGCCTTCTGTTTTTCTCATGTCTCTCTCTGTGGTCCTGGGATTTGGCCGCCTGACTGGTTTCCTGCCTCATCTGCTTAGAGGGGACAACACACAGCAGCTGGTGTCTCAACAGCCACCATTTGCGGGTTCATTTGATACGGTCCTGGGAAAGACTTTCCCTGGAGCATCAAGCCAGCTGGCAGGATTCTCTTAACACTCAGGGAGATACTAAAATTTAGAGAACATGTGGATCCAGGAGGCAGCTCGATGGCAGTGCTAGAATTAAGTGCCTTCCTGTGCGCTGCAGGTCTCTGCAGCTATCTGAGCTCAGCAGGGGGTTTCAGTGTGACTCTTAGCCGTTGTTCCCTGTCTCCATCCCATTGCCAGGAAGGGCTCGTTCCTTCTGAAAGGTAGGTGATCATGGGGCGACCCCAGAAAGTGTGGAATGCATATCTCCTTGATGCCCTAGCAGGGCGATGGGTGACCAAAGAGCAGTCAGTGTGCAAATGGCCCCCTGTTTCTCTGCTAGTGTCCCACCCGCCTTCAGAAGAGACTCCTGTGAACTGGACCAGTGGCATCTTGACTCATAGACAAATACATCAGACATGGTGGAAGGGTGGTGACATCCTCACACTGAGAAATAGTGAGAGGAGAGATGTCTTCCAACATGGAGTTCTCCTGGGACCTCGTGGCATGATGCCACTGCTATGTGACAGAGGGGACACAGAAAGCCCAGGTAAGATGCTTTCTCCCTGCTTCGGGGGTAATGCAGAAAGACAGACATTACGATGGTGCAGGCTGTGCTGTGCTTACCGGGATCCCTAGGGCTTTAAGAATGTTCATCTTGCACATGGGACAGGTGCGATGGTCTAGAAGCCAGGGGTCAACACAGGACTTGTGGAATAGATGCCTGCAATGAGAACCATACCTCTTAGAGTGGCGGTAACTGCAGAGACTGTCTGTTCCCTACAGCCCAGACACCTGCCCAGGTCACTCAACTGCTGGGTGGCAGGGCCAAGACTTGAACCTCCATCACCTAACTTCTAGGCCAAAGGGCTTCCCACGGCACCCCAGGGTGACAGGCAGACGGTATCTGGACCCAGGAGTGTCCTATCTGATTGGCAACTGACTCTTGCAAATTTCGGGAAAATATAGAGAATGTAGAAGCTGAGTACTTTCTCTCTTTCTCTACAGGAAGAGTGTTTAATGATAAGAATGCGAGTAGAGAAACTTGCACAGACCTCGCAGGATGATTTGATAGAGTCTACTTTTTAAGCAACCCCAAATTCCCCACTGGTAGAAAACAACTGCAAAGTAAAGCCTGATTTTCATTAGTATTTGGGGTCTAACACCAAGGGGCAGAACTCCTGAAAGCATTGAATGACACAAATGACATGGTAACTGGCCATGGCTGCTGGTTGTCAAACTAGAAGCCAGAGTAAAGGGCTCTGTGGTTTCCCTGTGGGGGACCGTGGCCATCTGCACAGATGGCATGCTCCCCCGAGGGACTGATCTCAAGTGCCAGTTGGGGCTTTTGTATAACAGGCAGGAGGAGGAGGGCATGGGCAGGGCTTCCTAACTGAACTCTCTCTCAACTTGGCTCACAAGAGCCCACTCAGAGAAATCAGGAGCTGCCCGAGTCAGAAGCTTTGCTTCTTATTCACAAGACTCCAGCCCATGAGTGGCAGCAGCCAGCATGTCCTGCCTGGGGCAGGAAAGAGCGCAGGACATTCCATCCACGCCTGACTCTCGCTCCGCCACAGGGCACTGTTTATTCATCAGTACCTCCATCCTGTCCACTCTCTCTCATCTTTTGTTCTAACAGTTCTGAAAAAAACCTCATTTGCTTTGCATCAGGGGGCTTAAAGAGTACCCCCAAATTAGAGAAGAGTTTAGGAAGTGCCGCCTTTAAATTGAAATCCAGAAGAACTCAGTGTCAACGATGCCAAGAGCTGTATACAGAGTAGGATCCACGTGGGGATTAGAAGAAGGAGGGTTACAACCAGGATGTGCTACTGTGTTTCCAGATTATTGTTTAGGACACCCTGCACATTCACTGCTTGGAAGGTATCTCATTCATTCATTCATTCATTCATTCATTCATTCATTCATTCGTTTGTTCCTTTATCCATTTGCTCATTCAACAAGTAGTATATGCCAAGAGTTACACTCAACACTGAGAATAAGCATGATAGTAACTCAGGTCCTTCCCGTAGAGAGTACAGGAAGACAGACATTAATGAAATAGTATATAAATAGACTACTTCGTGGAAACAGTGCGAAACACCACATTAGAAGAACAGGGAGTCTGGAGGCAGCATTTCTCACTGGGACATTTATTCGAGTTCAGATGCTCAGAGAAGGTTTTCCCAAGAAAGGGACAAAGCGGAGACCTGAGGACTATATGGACTGCCCACATGAAGGGGACGGAGGGGCAACAGGAGAAGGTGCATGAAGCTGCTCCTTGTGCCCTTTCAAAGCTATACTGACCTCCCTACGTTCAGCCGTTGTACTCACTCTGGAGACAAGTTCCTAAGCTAAACTTGCTCATCAACTGGTGTTGCTCCCCAAAGAAAGTGAAACATTCTGTTCCTTTTGACTGCTCCCAGGCGGCAGGTGTCGCCTATGTTTCCTGTACATGCGCAGGAGGTGGGATGACGGCGGGATGCATCATTAGCTGCATTAACACTTAGGTAAGTTCCTCAATGCCCTCAACTCTCAGTTGCCTCATCTGTAAAATGGGATACACCTACTCAGGTAGAGAAGACGTTCCCCAGTCTCCAGTCCACAGTAGACTACAGTTATTCTCCAACACCCACACTATTTCTGCAGTTACTCTTTTTTTTTCTTTTCTTTTTTTTTTTTGTACTAGGGATTCAACCCAAGAGTTCTAACTCTAAGCTATACCCACAACCCTTTTTAAAAATTTTGAAACAGGGTCTCACTAAGTTGCTGAGGCTGGCCTCAAACCTGCGACCCTCTTGTCTTAGCCTCCCAAGGACTGGGATTACAGGCGTGTGCCACCACGCCTGGCTTCTGCAGTCATTCTTGCCTCTTTTCTGTGATGGGCAGTTTTCATGTGTCAATTGTCAATGCTATAGTACCCAGCCGTTCAATCAACACTAATCTAGGTATTGCTATGAAGGTATTTTGTAGATGTGTATAATATCTACTGTTGGGTGAGGTCGAGTAAAGGTCGAGTAAAGGCGATTATCCTCAACAATCTAGTCAGCCTCATCCAATCATCAGAAAGGCTGTCAGAGAAAACAGGAGGTTTCCCTGAGAAGAAATCCTTCCTCAAGCTGGGTGTGGTGGCTCATGCTTGTAATCCCAGTACTTGGGAGGCTGAGACCGGAGGATCCGGGTTCGCAGCCAGCCTCAGCTACTTAGTGAGGCCCTCAGCTATTTAGTGAGGCCCTTCGCAACTTAGTGAGACCCTGTTTCAAAATAAAGAATAAAAATATAGGGCTGGGGGTGTAGCTCAGAGGTAGAATGTCCCTGGGTTCAATCCCCAGTACCGCAAAAAAAAAAAAAAAAAAATCCTGCCTCAAGACAGGCCCATAGCATCAGTTCCTGGCCCAAGAATTTTCAGCACCTAGACCTGCCCTGCAGACTTCAGACCTGCCAGTCCCTACACCCACACAAAGCCCATTCCTTCTCTGTACATGTCTCCATCATCTCTAGCTCTGTATTTTTCCCACTGGTTCTGTTTCTTTAGAGAACCCTGACTGATTTCCTCTAATTAGCACATAAACTCAATGAGAGCAAAATCTTCATTTGCTTCACTCACTCTTGCATCCCTAGCATCCTCAATAGCTCCTGGCACACAGCTGATGGAGAACATCGGCCATGCGAGTGGCTGTTTATTTATCCGAGGACCTCGCCCTGCTCCCTGCCCCCACATGGTCACGGGACTCTCATTCACTCACTCATCCCGAGTCTCTGCCCCATTCAGCGCGTCTTTACTTTCCTCAGTGTGTCTCCCTTGTTCGTGATCTCATTATCTTGCTTTCTGTTGCGTGTTACTGCGAGAGCATCTAAGCTGCTCCCCACGCTGCCAGGCCTTTCCTTTCCCTTCACCCACTCACTGTTGCCAGATTTATCTTCCTAAAATAGAGCGTTAGCTATGTCACCCTCTTGTTTCATTCTGTTCTGTACTAGGAGCTGGGTACAAAGATGAATAAGACAAAGTCCCTCCCATTCAAGGCAGTACCGCAGTCCCCCCTGGTCCCCACTCCTTGTTAACTATAATGTAAAGACCACTGGAAACACATAGTCCTGGAGCTATTGTTTTTTGGCCTTTTAATCTTAGGCAATTTACCTTAGCTATCTGACTCAGTCCCTTATTAGTGAAATTTTATATTATTTTATATTATAGGTATGGGTTTACAACTGGGTGTGTTGTGTGTGTGTGTGTGTGTGTGTGTGTGCATATGAGATAGAGATAGATAGATAGATAGATAGATAGATAGATAGATAGATAAATAATGCCCATAAACCTTAAAATATAAGTCCTGGTACTCCTTAATTGTAAACCACCATTAATGTTATTAATACCATTGTATTGCTACTTAATTTTAGATATTATGTGATTACTATGATTTTTACTCTTCAGCATAATGTTTTACCACAGAAAGCATGTAACTACAAATTTAAAGAAATTAAAGAGAACTAGGAGTAAAAACGAAAACTTGCTGAAAAGACATAATGCAGTCATGCTTATTATTAAGTAACATTTATTTCTAGCACCATATTTCTTGTGCCAACCATCAAATATTACAACTCTATCCTCATAATTGGGATTGCAGAACATTTTCCCCTTCTAAATGGAAAGAAAAATAAATGTCATTGAAGAAATAAAGGATTATGAAAAGAATGTGGAGTTTAGTGAAACACACAGCAGTTTAGTAAACCCCTCTAAGGTGCAATTGGAACTCATCTATATTCGGCCGATTTGCAGGAGAGCTCTGTACCGTGCCAGATTTTAACAAAAGCTGCATGAGAAAGGATGTACAGAAGAATAATAGGACAAGGTATGCTATCTCTTAGCAATCCTAACTGATCAGAAATATAAAAGAGGGTTGACCCAAACTGTTCTCCTTCCTATTCACCAAAGGGAAGCCTTGCAGAAAGAGTTCTGCAAACACCTGACGAGAGGATGCAGACAGTTGCTTGATGATGCTCAGACGGTTGCCAACAATAGGGTCTCGCGTTCTTTAGCCGCAATGACAAACCACGCGAAACTAATCTCCCCATCTACTGATTCTTCTTCTCTGTTGTTCTTTCACCTGTATATGTTGAGTCCCTCCCCGGGTAAATGACATTTCTTTCCCTCCTGCAGAGGGAAGGGGGCTGCTCTGCCCTTTCCTTTATGTTGGCTTCTGTAGGCTTCTTCAACCCACCACCCTACAGTTGAGATGAGGATTCTGTGGGCTTTGGCCCAAGTGCAAGCTGTCTCGTTCTCCTTTGTGAGAAGCTTATTAAGGAATATGAGTCACTCAGGTACCTAAGAATCCCATGTTCCCAGGCAACACCAACTCTTTAAAGAGATACTCAGTGCTTCTATGGGTAGCAGAAGTGTGTCTTCAGAGTCTCTGAGCTTACATGTGATGTTTTCAATGAAATGAGAGTGAGGTTTACATGGATGAATGCTACTGACACTATCTATCACTTACCATAGCCCTACTATGGTACAGGAATGTTACATATACAATTAATTTGCAAGCATCCTTTGAGGTCAAAGATATTAGTCTCATTTTGTGGAGGAGGAAGCTGAAGCTTATTCAAGTCAATTATCTAAAAAGCTGGTAAACGACAGAACTAGGACTCCAACCCAGTCCAAAGCTGGTTATGAAGTCAGTGCCTTTACCCAGTTCTCTAGTCCTCCTCGTTCTCCCTCCCCAACGGTCATGGGTAAGAGGGGTAGCGGGAGGTATCACACTTTCATTCTTTTCCGATGTATCTCTGTGTTCCAGCTTCAAGAGTTTAACCTCTCCACGCCTTAGTTTCTTCATTTATAAGATGCAGATAATAACAGCACCTATCTGAGGCACTCGATATTGCTCCTCCAGTATGTCAGCTCTCCCTCTTTTAGGCACATGGGAAAATGACCGGCTCTCCTGGTGGTAGCTATGGTCACATGGCTGATTCTGGCCAATGAACGATGAAGAAAATAATGGATTTCACTTCAGGACATGGTGCTTAATTATGCCCTGTCAAGTAACAATGTTGAGATAGTGGCTGCTTTGTTAACCTAACTATGGTGAGCAGACTTCCTCACAGATGTGGAATGGACACAGAGCATTAGTAAAAAAAAAAAAAAAAATCTTTGTTGTGTTAGGTCACTAACAGCTGGGATTTTTGTTACTGCAGCAAAGCCTGGCCTATTCTGACTAGTTAAATAGTTTATGGGGTGGTTCTCAGGATGAAATAAGTATGCAAAGTGCATACTAGGTATGTGTTCAGTGGATTATATTGATGTTCTATTTAAGTAATGTAGACACAACACTCAAAGTGACAGGTCATTATGGATATAAGTAAAACTGCCATGGACTTCAGTTACTCTCTGAGGACATCAGGAAGTTATGGGATATTGTAAGGCTTTTTGCACAGCCTAAAGGATGGAAAGAACTTTAAAGTGTGGAGGTAGGAGGAAAGAAAGCCAAGGAGAGGGAATTTATTGAGAGTTAAGGTAAAGAGGCAGTATCATGATATGTGGGAAACTCCAGTAGGTTGAACTGTAAGCCATTTTACACATGACGGCAGAGAATAAAGTTGGAAAAGATGGGTCTTCAACAGTGTTCTGAAATGATCTGGGTAGAGAGAGTAGGAAAGTGGCCCGAAGAGTGAGAGGAGAATAATCGTGGACCTCGTCCCTGTGATGAGGGTCTTCATATCACCAACTGATTTCCTCTCTCTGAATCCACCTTTCTATGTCTCCTGTACAGAAAGCCCTTGTGATGGTGAGGATGTAGTCACCACTTTCGCGCTTGGTGTGGATCGAGCCAGGTAAGTGGACACCTGGTCCCTCCCACCAAAGACTCCCTCCCACTGGCCGGGCACCACATGTGGGCATAATCCTGTTGCTGGGCTTGGGCTTGATGGGAAATGGTTAGAACAATTATGGGAAATTACATACCCTGACCCCTATTTAGATATGCAAATAAACTTTAACAGAAAAGAAAGGGGAACCAAAGCACTGGCATTCAGAACCAGTACTAACCGCATTTTGGCCTAAATATTATTTTGTTTTGACAAGCTATTCTGATAGCAATTTAATATGACAGAGAGGGGAAAAAGAAAGAAAAGAGAGAGGGGGAGGGGTAACAGGGAGAGAGAAAAAAATGTAATACAGTAAATTCTAGCTCACCTATGAAAAAGGCTGCTCTGTCTTCAGGCCCAAAATAATACGTTTGAGAAGTAAAATCCAGAGAAAGTACAGAGAAAGTAAATGCTTTAAAGCTGGGTCAGATTTGATTTGGCTTTCTTGGGGTCCTTAGACATTTGGCTTAGAGGGAGTTGGGGGTATCTGAGACAGATTTTTAGTCAAAACCATATCCTCAGAAAGCTGACTAGGTAGCAGACTCCTTCACAGAGGAGGGATGAGGTGGGCAAAGGTGTCATCTCCGCAGCCAGTGGAAAGAACACCGGCTTGGGAGGCAGAAGGCCTGGTTGGGCTTTGGGCCCTGTGACCCACCTCTCTGAGCTAAGGTTTCCCTTAGTAAAATCCAGCGGCTACAATGGTACTTACTCTCTATATTACAGGCTGTTGTGACATACAAATTAGACATTATATGGAAAAGTGCTTGGTAAACTGTAGAGAGATTTTCAAAATTAAAGTGTTATAATAACCAACCATTTATGACCCAGTTCTCCATTGTATGGGGTTTAAATAGTATGAAAGGAAAAACTAAAAACAAAAACAAAAACTAAAAACAAACCCCCCCCCAAAAAAAAAAACAAAAAAACTGTATCAGATCCTCTTGCTACTAAACTCAATTTCTTTTTGAACTACAGTGAAAGTCACTGATACTTTGGGAATGGAAGTTAACAGTGAATTGCAGGGCCCTCGTTTTATAGTGTCTCGCTCCTTGGGGTTCTGGTAGAGGAAGGCTCTGTACTAAGAACTTGACCCTGGTCTAATTATATCACTGGGCTGGGGCGGAAAAGCTGGTTGGCATTCCTCCTGTGTGTCTAGTTGATTAATATGACTGGAGTTCAGGACATCTGAAGCCATATTTAACAAGGTTATTATAGTACAAGGCTCTTTTCTTTTCGTGTGGTGTGTGTGTGTGTGTGTGTGTGTGTGTGTGTGTGTGTGTGTTTTACTGGGACCCAGGGACATTCTACGTCCAAGGTATACCCCAACCCCTTTTTAAATTTTTTATTTTTTGTTTGGAAACAGTCTTGCTAGGTTGCTGAGAGTCTTGCTATGTTGTTGAGGCTGGCCTCAAACCTGTGAGCCTCCTGTCTCAGTCTCCCACGTATTGGGATTACAGGCATGTGTCACCACACCCAGCAAGACTTCCTTCTTAAGGTGGTGTTTGCTCTGTTGAAAGACAACAGAAATGAACACTTCAGACATGACCTTCCAGCACTGCCATGTTCTGTCATTTTTCCATCTTTTAATCCTTCAATTAAGTGGTATCTAATCATTGGCAGTTAATACAGGCAGAACATATAAAAATCTGAAGTGATCAAAGAAAAGTGGTTAGAAAACACCATCTGCAAACTTTGAACTTAAATATTATGTAATTTTGACTAATGTGTAAAGTGAATTATTGCTTTTAAATTCTATAACATAGCTTCTTTGGTACTTAAAATTTTTTATTAGCTGGGCATGGTGGCACATGCCTATAAACCCAGTACTTGGGAGGCAGAGACAGGAGAATCGCAGGTTTGAGACCAGCCTCAGCAATTTAGCAAGACTCTCAGCAACCTAGTGAGACCTTGTTTCAAAATAAAAAATAAAAAGGGCTGGGGGTGTAGCTCAAAAGTAGAATGCCCCTGGGTTCAATTCCCAATACACCCCCACACAGTTTATTGTATATTAGATGATAAATAATAGAATTCTTTTCTTTCCCTCCCTCCCTCCCTGCTTCTCTCTCTCTCTCTCTCTCTCTCTCTCTCTCTCTCTCTCTCTCTCTTTCTTTCTTGTACCGGGGATTGAACCCAGGGGTATTCTACCTCTGAACTACACTACCAGCCATTTTTATTTTTTGTTTTGAAATAGGGTCTTGTTAGGTTGCTGAGAGTATTGCTAAGTCCTTGAGCCTGTGATCCTCCTGTCTCAGCCTCCCAAGTACTGGGATTACAAGTGTGCAGCACCACACCTGGCTGAATCTTACCCAAGACTGATGGCTTCTTAGGTGTGAGCATGTTTGTGTACATAGCACCCAGATGAAGAGACACACTGCTCTATCACCCCAGAAAGACCTTGTTCTTTACCAGTCTCTTCCCACTCCTTTTCATGCAGCTATTATTCTGACTTCTATCATAGAGGTTATTTTTGCTTGTTACTAGATTTCATATAAATGAAATCATAAAGTATGCATTCCTTTTTTCTTGGCTTTTTTTTGCAAAAAAAATTTCTTTTTTCTCAGTTCATCTGAATGGGGAAAAAAAGTACCCTGATGTATGTTAATAGCTTGTTTCCTTGTATTGCTAAGAAGTATTCCACTGAATGGACGTACCACAATTTGGTTACAGAGTTTTCTGCAGTTAGACAGCAGGATGTTTTCCTTTTCTGGAGATTGTGAATAAATGGGCTATGGGCAGTCCTATCCAAGTCTTTCTGTGCACACACACATTTGTTTCTCTTCATTATCTACACGACCATGGGCTAGCCATGTCACAGAGAAGTGCGTATTTATTTAACTTCACTAAAATTGTCACACCAATTTCCACACTGGTTGTGCCATTTTAAACTCCTACCATATAGTGGCTGTTTATTTGGCTGAGTATGTAAAATTATGTTTCCGGAAGGGATTTTCTAAATTTTTCATAAATAAGGACTATTGAGTGAGAGATGATAAATCAACATAAATTTTAAGATGCATTTGAAAAATGGAGTTAAGTTGATCAGTTATCTTATTTCTTGACAAGAAAATATTAAAATAAGGAGAAAGAATGAAAATCAAAAATAAAAATTCATAAATTTTATAACATATCTTTAATTCTATTAATCAAAAAGCATCATAAAAGCAAAATAAAAACATTTAAGAGCCGGGCGTGGTGGTGCATGCTTGTAATCCCAGTACTTTGGGAGGCGGAGACCGGAGGATCTGGGTTCACGGCCAGCCTCAGCTCTCTCTCTCTCTCTCTCTCCTTGTCTCTCTCTCTCACTCTCTCTCTCACTCTCTCTCTCTCTCTCTCTCTCTCTCTCTCTCCTTAGTGAGGCCCTCCGCAACTTCGTGAG
>PVJS01005310.1:0-51268 GCA_004027185.1 Glis glis | reverse complement strand
GGAAACATCTTAGAACAGTGAAAATTTACATTAGATATAATATGTTATATGAAGAGCTTGCCTTAGTTAACAGCAATATCTCAGAGAAATTAAAGTTATGGGAGTTAAAACTCCCTTAATATTTGGCTATCAGATGAGAAAGATGCTTTAAAAATGTACTGAGTCAAGGTTCCAGGGAGGCTAATGTTTATGTGGCCCCATCCTGCTACTGAGGTGCGACTGTTCCTGAGAGCAAGTGGATAAAGCTTCTCAAGACTCCTCAAAATAACTTCGACCCAGTAAATTCAGAAAAAAACATACATTCAGGGTTAAATTCAGGAAAAAAATATAAGCGACTAAGGTCATCATCTTATAATGATTAAAAACGGGAAGCAAATTAAATACTGAATAGTTGGAGATGATAAATCAACATAAATTTTAAGATGTATTTGAAAAATGGAGTTAAGTAAAATTAATTTTACTTAAATTAATTTTACTTAAATTTACTTAATTTTACTTAAATACATACCACTAATGGCCTATCATAAACCACTAAATTAATTTTAAATAATTTCTAAAGTTATAAGGAAATGCTTACTTTTTAATGTAAAATGAAAGGCTATAATAAAAACTATGTTAATAGTTTATAATAAAATAGGCTATTATAAAAACTATATTAATATATCAACTATATTGATTCTACTGTGTTTAAAATATATATGATGTTAATGTATATGCTTTATAAAAATTAAATATACCAATAATAATTGAATAGTGAGATTATTTTTGTTAATTTCTTTATCCTTTTCTCTATTTTCAAAAATTTCCATATTTAGCAACAGAACCTTGAAAGTTATTTTAAAAATGGCACATATGTAAATGAAGTTATAAATAGGATGACCCCAAATCTGATTTCCATAACAAGAGAATGAAAGAGTAAGTCATGCTGGGTGTGGTGGTGCACGCCTGTAGTCCCAGTATTTAGGAGGCTAAGACAGGAGGATCACACTTTTGAGGTCAGCCTCAGCAACTTAGAGAGGCCCTTAGCAAATTAGTGAGACCCTATTTCAAAAGAAAAAAATAAAATAGGGCTGGGGGGTTTAGGGAGAAGACCTCTGAGTTCAATCCCCAGTACCACCACCACCAAAAAAAAGAGTAAGTAAAATATGATGAATATAGCTAATAATCATAATTCTTTTCATAAAAGGAACTTGTTAGAAATCTTGCTTGTCAAACACGTGCAATGGGCACGGCAGGGTAAAATCAGGACAGGCCATTTCTGCCCGGCTAGAAAGCGCTCCTTTGTTTTCTACGTCACGAGTTATAGGACTCACAATCTGCATCCTGATCACATTACAGCATTTATAAAATTCTTTTACGTATAAAGACCTTGGCATTTTCTATCCACACAGACATTAAGTTCATTTGACTCATTTTTTTCTTCCTTTTTTGTTCTTTTTTGCAGTACTGGGGATTGAACCCAGGGGCATTCTACCGCCAAGCTACACCCTCAGTCCTATTTTTTATTCTTTATTTTGAAACAGGGTCTCACTAAGTCCCAGAGGACCTCACTAAGTAGCTGAGGCTGGCCGCGAACCTGCAATCCTCTTTTTTTTTTTTTTTAAATGTGGTACTGGGGACTGAACCCAGGGGCAATCTACTTTCAAGGCACACCCCAGCCCTTTTTATTTTTTGTTTTGAAACAGGGTTTCACTAGGTTACTGAGAGTCTTGCTGCATTGCTGAGGCTGCTCAAACCTGCGATCCTCCTGTCACAGCCTCCCAAGAACTGGGATTACAGGCATGCACCACTATACCTAGCTTCACTTGACTCAGATCTTAAAATCAGACTGATCCCTGGGTTGAAAAAATCTTCAGGGGCTTGTGTCTATTTTTATGATTTCCATAACACTTGATTGTGATTCTTTGACTTTTCAAATATTAAAGTGATGTTCATCTTCGCATCACACAATACTTTTTCCTATTATGTGTTACCTATTATGATCATGTCCTGCCTGGAAGGGTGTGTTAATGGGAGCTTTCTTTTCCCCTAAAAGGGAAGTTCATAACTGAGAATCAGAGTCCAGATTTGATTTTGCCTTTGCTTTCCACTAAGGATCCAAGACACGAAAAGCACGTGAGAGAGTTCAGAGTGAAGTAGGAGGTTATGGGCGGCCCGGGTGCACTTGTTTGGAAACGCATCCAATGACAACATGGAACAAAGGCCTTCCAAGGCGACCATCAGATGCAAGCCACTGTTCTTAAAGCATTTGTGGTCTTCTCTTTCTTCTCTTAGTTCCGTAAATTTCATTAATTCAATTTTAGGAAGGGTGGGCCTTCGGCAGGCAAGTCACTCTTTGAGCCTCAGTATACATGCATGTTCAGAAAGTTTTACAGGTGAATCCTTCTAGTTTCCATGTATTTTAAATTAGTTGTCTCCCAGAGCTGCTTCTCTGCGAGAGGAAAATACCACCCATCCTTGGGGACAGGAATTAATGGATTATAGTATTTGAGAGGCCAATTCATAAAAAGACTCATGTTAAAAATATGTGTCAATCACATCAACTGAAAAAAGAGAGCGGCTGACTCTCTGACTAGTTTAGATGGACAGGGACAATTAATGAGCATCTTTCAATGGTAGACACATGGTATGCAGACCTTGGCAGGGGTGGGGGGAAGGGAAGATAGTAAAACAAAAGATCATACTCTCTTGAATCTGTGGTTAAATTCTATAATAATTTGTACATGATTCACCTCAGGTTCACACATTTCTATAAATTATGTTTTTAATGTAAATTGGAAAGCAACATGTTCACAAACACTAACTTCTTTTCTTCTTCAACTAATGTTTTTGCATTTGGCTAAAGTATGTCTTGTAAAAATGCCCACAGTTCCCTTTTAAAGAGCTCTGCGAGTTTTTAAACTGAATACTATTTACTATTCTACCACATGCATGTAGGCAGCTGCTATGACCAACTTTCATGGATTCTTTCTGATGCCCCAAAATAAATCAAATTATACAGCAAGGAGGGAATCTCACTAAAGTCTATGTAAATAAAGATATAACAAAATTTTAAAAAAGTTATTGAAACTAGAACACCAAATTTAGGTGTCGACTTTTCAACAGCCTTTAAAAAATTCCTTTTCTAAGTCTCCAGAACTATCCCTTTTAGGTTCTATGTGTCTCAGCATGGAAAAATCATTAGAAATTTTTTCCAAAGTCAGGGCATCTATTCCCCAATTTACACATACTGGTCTCGTTTGTCCCTTCACTATTATTTCTTGTTGCACTTTAACAGGGATCATTTATTCTGCTTTTGGCTTTTACCCTGGTATATCAATGTGTTTAAATCTCTCTGTCATCTCTTTTAAGACTAATGCCATTAGTCATGTTTTGATGTCTGTTAAGATGTAGCCTTCCATTCCAACTTAAAAAAATATATGAGATATTCTATGCCCCAAATTGCAAAAAGAACTATTGAAATGATACAGAAATTTAGCCACCTTCTTGAAAAGGAGAGAAGAGAAAGAGTAGCATAGCGTTTACACATAGCAAGGTGGGAGGAAGATTAGTGAGAGGTGACTGAAGAAGGCTAGGAGAAAAGTGATGCTGGAAATGACGTTAGTGATGATAACAACATAACAATATGAATGATAATATTAGGAGTGATACCATATTAGTATTGCAATAAAGGAAACAATAATAATTGTGTTAGTTGGCTTTTTGTCACTGTGACCAAAATACCTGACAAGAACAATGTAGTGGAGGAAAGATTTACTTTGGCTCACGGTTTTAGAGGACTCAGTCCATGGTCGGCCCGCTCCATTGCACTGGGCATGAACATCATGGCAGAAGAGTTTGGCAAAGGAAAGCTGCTCAGCTCATGGCCATTGGGAAGCAGAGAGAGAGGGCGGGACCAGGAGAAGACAAATTCTTCCAGGGCATGTCCTCAGGGACTTGCTTCCTCCAACTAGGTCCCACTTCCCAGTAGATCATCAAATGGATTAATCTACTAATGAGAATAGAGCCCTGAAGAGCCAATCATTGCCTAACAGCCCCACCTCTGAGCCCTGCTACACTGAGGACGCCGCTTCAACACATGAGCTTTTGGGGTGCATTCCAGATCCAAACCATGATAATCATGATAGTAATAATAATGGACATATATAGAATCATCATTCTTTGTCTGGTTTTGAGTATGTAAAAACCAATTTTTAGTCAGCCAACTATAACTGGATCCTAAACCCAAATTTCAGTTCCATAATTGACATTTTCTGGTCAAGTGAAAGTCAAAAAACTAAATTAAAAACAAAACAAAACACACACACATACACACATACACACACACACACACACACACAATCCAGATGAGAGGAGTTATGGAGAATTATTGTTCAATGGGTTCAACGTTTGCATTTGGGAAGATGAAGATGTACTAGAGATGGGTAGTGGTGATGGGTCACAGCATGTGAATTTACTTAATGATACTGAACTACATACTTCAAATGATCAAAAAAGTAAATTTCATGTTATATATGCTTTCCAAACAAATCCAGACACCAAGTCCAGAATTAGCTTATCTAGCAGACAGTCTTGCTCAGGAACAACTGACCTCCCACTGTGAAGAGCGGAGAGCCCAGCAAACCTGGGCCTGTAGAGCCACTAAGATCTCAGGGCAGGCGCTGCTGCTCTCCTTGACACACCGCTAGAATTCTATTCCAGCGCTTGGATGTTAAACAGCAGGCGCTCACTTTTCGATGAGAATGATTTCAGAATACCTGTTAGTCATTTACTTTATTCAACCAAAATCCCCCTGTTCCTCTTCAAAGCCTAGGCAGCATTTACAATGCTGTTTCTTCAAGTATCCTCTAGGAAAAATTACTTACAAAATGGAACTACAGGAAGTAAGGTGTAAACAGGAAGAAAGCTGGGGTGCATCTATGAAAAATAATAACTTCAGTCTTAGAAGATTTACTTGTAATTCAACTCAGATAATAATAAGCCAGCAGACACGCTGCCTTTATGGGCCACATAAGCGAATGATAGCATTGGTCTATGAGAAACTGCTTCTCGGTTTTCCAAAGAGGGGTGAAAGGGTGAAATGTGAACAGCTCCTCAACTGATCATTAACCCATTAAGTCCCAAGTTTTCAATTATGCAAATATTTCAGTGAAATTGACACAGGTTCATTGAAATAGGTTGGAAATCATAATCTAGAGCTTATATATCCTTTATATATTTTTCACACACATGTATATATTTTCAATCACTCGAAATCATTCACCTATTACTTTTCTCAAAAAAGTTGGATTCTAAAATCACAATATTTATCTAAAAAGTTATCATAAATGATATATTTGTTGCTCAATTAAAGTTTTTATGTGTTCCACATCTAGGATAATGAGACTTAAGAAGTAAGATCAAGAGGCCAGGACACATTCCTGTTTTACCTCAGTGGGCAATTCTGGCCAGGCCATGAAAAGATGCTTCAAGCGAGGGCTCTACACAGGCACCAACGTTCCACGGTCTTTGGTTGGTTTGTGAGAAAAAGAGCTTGGTCAGCTCTGGCTACAGCTTCAGAGGCCAAAGGAAAGTTTAAACAAGCCCCAAATAATCTAGAATGATTTCTAGCAAATTCTTACAATGATAAGTAAAAAGAATAGGATATGAAATGATATTGATGATATCTCAAACATGCAAAAAATAGGCATAAGAAATAAAAGGAAGGAAATATATAAAAATGTTAGCAGTAGTTACCTGCAGGAGGGAATTAGGCAGATATTTAAATATTTTATCCATTTTATGAATTTTCTATAATGATGATGTGAAGGACAAATGAGACCCTTGCTTGAAAATAGGAAGGCAGTACTTTTTCAGTGGAGTCTTATTTAATGTCCTTGTGCTGGGTGTTATTTCCATCAAATTTTTATATATTTGGTTATTATAGTTGCACATATCACTCTGTATCCTGAGTACTTACTGAAATTCCCATCTTTCTCACTGGACTATTTCCTTTAGTACGTGGACTAGGTCATTTATCTTTTCATCGTTGGTACTTCCCTCTATTCCTGTCACACAGTTGCCATAAAATATTTTTCTGAAGAAAGCATTTAGATACTAAAACCAAGAGTCTGTTTATTACTAGGCACCCTTTAAATTTTTCCTCAGTTGTGAAGGAGACTTTTCCAGATCACAGGAAAAGACAATAGTAGAAACGAATGTTCTCAAAAATTAGTGATGATGTTATAGTGATAAATTAGAGATAGGAAAGAATTCTACAGACACACAGGGAAGAGATGTGCATATTGCTTTGCCTTTAAAAAGTGGCAAATGTGGACTTTTGGCCTGCCCAAGAAATTCATATTCTTTCTGGAACATTAGAGGTTTGAAGTTGGGTAGTTAAATAGAAATGATTGTTGAAGAACAGTAGGGACACCATGGGACAAAAGCCAAGAAAGAATCAGAAAGTCCAACTTATTCTCCAGACAAAAGAAGACAATAAAGCATCAATCAAATGTAAACATAAAATACCTTTTGTTGTAAAACATAATCACAAATACTAGCCCAAGTCACAATAACCAGCCCTAAAATACAGCCTAGTGCATACGCTGGCGTATGTATGATGTAGCCAAACCAAAGGTTTTTTTGAAGAATGCCTTAGCAGTGTATTAGTATCAAATCCAAAGCACAAAAGTTAGACCGGTGTGACACTAATGTGCTGCGTGCTGCAGGTCTGTCCCTCATAGTGTGTGCACATGTCCAGGCCTGCCCCAGGGAGCCTCGTCTCCATGTGCGAGAGAAGGGCCAGGAGAAGAAAGAATGAGGGGAATAAATGGTGGGTGTGAATGTTTATGCCTTAACTTTAATAGTCACCATGACTACAAACCAGAAGGGGAAGGCATTTACTAATATATCATAATTTGTGCAGGGGTTTCAGAAAGAGACACACAATTGAACGAGTTTGAAAAGTCCTGGTACACGTGCATACCTGGGTGATTTGGAAAGATCCTAAATGGTAGCAGCAGAGAAGAGATGAACCCAGTGTGTCAGGGGTTATGAGGCTACAGAACAAAGTATGAGAGAAGGGACATGCTACACTGGGACATTTTTTTTTTTTTTGCGGTACCGGGGATTGAACGCAGGGAAGTTCTACCTCTGCGCTACGCAGCCGGCCCTATTTTTTATACTTTATTTTGAAACTGGGTCTCACGAAGTTGCGGAGGGCCTCACTAAGAGGAGAGAGAGAGAGAGAGAGACAGAGAAAGAAAGAGAGAGAGAGAGAGAGACAGACAGCGAGAGAGCTGAGGCTGGCCGCGAACCCGGATCCTCCGGTCTCTGCCTCCCAAAGTACTGGGATTACAAGCGTGCGCCACCACGCCTGGCCACTGGGACATTTTTTGAAACAGTTTTTGCTCCAAGGAGATGCAAAGAATTCTGTGGATGAGTCAGCCTGGAAATAATAGGAAAGAGAGTCTATGATGTTCATGGGAGCAAGGGTTTAATAATACCCCAGAGGAAATTATCTAGCAAAAAGCAAATGCCTCTGCATTTGTTTGATAACATCCATTAGTGCAAACCATCTGGCAGAAACCAGCAACTGGCATAAAAATATCCCGATTTTAAAATTAGCATGGAAAAAATGTAGGAGCTATTTAAAGAGTACATATGTGTGACTAGTATAAGATCAAACAGTAATTAACTATAACCTGTGTTTGGTAATGCTCGATGTATATTATTTAAAGCAGGATCCACAATAAGGAAATAAAAGTAGATGGACAGTAAGGAGCTTGACGCAAAAAGAATCAAGGAATGAGCTGAGAACAAAATAATCATGTACAAAAAAAAAAAATGGAGGAGCTTGAAGCCAAACTGAACTGGTCTAGGGTGAGTGCTTGTATCAATAAAATGTTTTATTTTTTGTGGTAAATGCTAAATGCTACTTTTTCTTGGTTAATATTTCCACAAAATTATACTATAAAAGGAGGTCTGGAATAATATAAAAATCTGAGTACCATTAAAGCAATGCAATTTTTCGTAATTAGAAATTGAAATCAGTCAAATGTTCCAAAACAGGGCATAGTAAATTAAATTGTGGTACCACTGTGTCTTGGCTATTACGTCGCCTCCGGCAGTTACATGTAGTAACATGAGATTTATTCATGACGGAGTTTTAAATGAATAAATTATTTTGTACTGTATGAATATACAGCTAAAGTAATGTTGCATATGTATATATATATGTGTATAATTTTAACATAGACTTTCTTAATTACATTTGTAAAGTTCTTTGGATTCTCAGGAAAAAGCAGCTATTTAACTTCAGTTGGTTTTGGATATTTTTTATTAGTAGCGTCCTCATAAGGCTCTAAACAATGTCCTAGTAGAAAAGCAAAGGAAAGCGCTTGACTGGCTTGTAACTATGAGGCCTTACAAAGCCCTCAATAAAATACCGCAGAGATGAAAGATGCTACTGAGAGGTCTCCCGTAGTTTACATACGGCTGCTTTTTGCTGGAATTTCTGGAAGTCATGGAGTAAATAGTATAAGATGTAGAAAGAATTTACATAGAGTATCCTAATACGGAGGAAACTACCAAGTCTCCAAGTGTTCTGATTTATGATTTTTGTGCTAAAGACAGTCAAGCATCTATAAACTAGGGGAAAGTGAATTACGCTTGAAGGCTTTGGATGGGGCCTCTAGGGTGTCCTTCCCACAGTCCATTTTCCTAGTGATCAATTTGCCTGTGAGCATTTCCATGAAGATCCAGTCCCCTTGGGAATGTCTGCATCTATTTGAGTATCCACTCCTTTTCTGCCACTTCGTCCTTTTGAGACTGTTAAACAATTCTCTAAAGGCATATTTCCTTCCCTTTGTATTTCTAACAAATAGTCCTAAAAATTTGCATTGGATTGTTTCCAGTGGATTGTTTAGTACCCTTGTGGTGCATTTTTCTACTTTATTTACCTTTAAACTCACTAAGACTTAAAACCAGTCTTTCTAAGTGAAGAACCTTTCACCAAGGCAGGGTTTCATTTTTATTTTTAGGATTCTTGCATAGATACAAAAATACTTAAAAGGATTTTCAATTAAGGAGGATGGCTTTTATGAAACTTTAAAGTCCTTGACTTAATGAAAGTATTTAAATTTACTGAATTTTAACAATTTAAAAAAGAATCATGACACCTTAAGAGTGAATTTCAATTAGGGAGAGAGATTAGGGTGACATGAGGATCACCTGGGGAATTTTCCCAGCTCTACATGCTGACATCCTTCTCTAAATTCCAGGATTTGGGGGGAATTTGACTGCCATGTTCTCTTTCTGTTGGTAAAAAATTAAGGAAAATGGTCTTTTCATTCGGCTTCCTACTTACTCCTGACCATAGATTCCTGACCCCTCATGATTGTTCACAGCCTATGTTCAAAAGCTTATTATTTTTAATGAAAACAGCACTGGTCAAAGCCAGAATGGGTTCTGAGCATCACAGAGCTGTTGTTCAAGAAAACTCGCTCCTGGATCCACTCACCACACTCTGTATCATGAGGGTCTAGTTTGTAGCAGTGTGCTTCCTTTGATGTGAAAGGGGATCAGAAAAATACTAATTCCGCCGGGTGTGGTGGTGCACACTTGTAATCCCAGTACTTGGGAGGCGGAGACCGGAGGATCCGGGTTCGCAGCCAGCCTCAGCTACTTAGCAAGGCCCTCAGCAACTTAGTGAGACCCTGTTTCTAAAAATAAAGAATAAAAAAATAGGGCTGGGGGTGTAGATCGGAGGTAGAATGCCTCTGAGTTCAATCCCCAGTACCGCAAAAAAAAAAAAAAGAAATAAAAAAAAGAAAAGTACTAATTCCATGAGAAAGTGTTTTCAGGGACTAAAGCTATGGGGAAAGAAGGCATGTTTTGCTTGTTTGCAGTGTGGACAGGGTAGCACTGAGGCCCGCTGATCCTGGGGTCCAGACCAGCAGGTCTGAGCTGCAGGGCCAGCAGCAGGGCCACACACCGGCCAATCAGAAGCAGGCAGCTGCGGGACTCACCGGCAGGGCAGGATCCTGACCACATCGTTGGGCTTGTAGCCTTCAATACAAACTGCACAGTTGTCAAAGTCGGGCTCTGTTTCCTGCAAAAGAAGCAGCTCAGATGAGTCTAAGGTCCCTGTTTCAGTTCTTGAGTAAATACCCAAATAACCCAAAGAGAGCTGGCCCGGTGCCAGTTTTCTGAATCAATAATTTATTGGCTATTGGCTTAGTTCCCACTCCTTCCAACCTCCACGTTTTGTTTCTCGGTTCCGCTGCAAGTGCTTTTGGGAGGAAACCCATTTTCTCATGCACCATTTGTAATAGTGCTATAAATTACAATTAGAGGTGACATATCAGACTCTTGAGGATGAGAAGTAATATTTATGGAAAACTATCTGAATGATATTTAATCTACTTATTCCTCTGTAACCTAATATGTAAAATAATTGTAAATAAAACCACAAAAGAGTAGTTTTAATTTTTTCAAGTACAGAAATCTCTTTTAATACCTCATGATTTATTATGTAATAATTCATGTACTTTTTTATTATTCTCTGAGGGGGAAAAAGTAATGGCAAAAAATGGACTTTAAATTTAGTAATGGTTTTAAATGAATTTTATCTTATAGAGCCCAACAGTGTGTTTATATAATTGAAAAGTAATGGTGCATAATTTGTAAGAAAAAGCAGTTATTCAGACTAGAGACAATACCTGGTGCACATATTATGAATCCCATACAGTGTCCCAAGAAGTCCCCAAACCCACGTACTATATTGTGATCCACTGCTATAAACTTCTCCTGGGAGGTTAGAGTCACTTTCAACGACCTGCGTGGCCTGGACTGGACTGCTTTCTTGTCCTTCCTAAAGGTATGATTGCTTTTGGCTTCATTCCATCATAGTGAAGGAGACTTGCAATGACCGTGGGGTCCTAGATATTACATTTCAGGAAGACTGAATAGATTTCCTGCATTTATACCTGCATCTGTAACCCAGTCTTCCTTGTAAGGATTTTTGGAAAATCTTTTTTGGGTCATACTACTAGGAATAACTGCTCTGTTTTTATTATTATGTGGGACTCTGGAATTAAATATTGTTTTGAATACCGAATTTTGTTTCCTCTTTTGCACTGGCTGCTAAAAGCCCCGACCTGAATTTGGAATCCATTTCTCTTACCTGTTTCAGGTAATGCATTTGTACACTATACTCATCCTGGCTTCATCTATTTTCTTCCATGCTGACGTTTCAATTGTCCATATTCTATAGCTAGTGACTTTTTTGCCCTATTGTATGCATTTTTAAAACTGCTTTAAATAATACTTAATTAAAAAGCATCATCATCAGATGCTTATAGTACGGATTTTCACATGTATTTCCCTTTCTCCTCCTTCCCTCTTGTGCCCCGGCTGCCAGGAAAGACAGCGGCTTCTTTGAAGAGCTCCTCACCCAAAAGAAAACTGGTCATTACCTTGTCACCCTTCTTGATGGTCCTGACCTGGAGCTTGCTGATGGCTTTCTTTGCTGCATCTCCCAGTCGGCGCTGCGAACACCAAAAGCTGCTGGTTAGTAATACAGATGTGTAACTCTTGACTTCATTTCTGACGGCATTTAATAAGCCAGGCAGCTGTCTCTGACGTCATGCACACGTGGCATGAATGTTGACGACGATGGCTGGAAGAGATGGGGCAGTGGCCTCTGAGCAGAGTAGCTCTGCTCATCCAGGTCTATGAAAGAGCCCTGGCAAAGAGAATTCTGTACACCTCATGTTAGGAAGCGGCACATGGCAGATGGTATAGAAAGATCCTGCTCTAGAGTGCCTTCAGTGCAGGTCACATCTGCACAGACAGGCCAAAAAAAAAGTGTTCACTAATTTGCCACTCAACTGTTGCTCAATTTGTAACAAGGAGCCAGACAATCTGAGGTAGTTGGAATAAACTTTAGCTCCTTTTTATTTGTTTTTACAAACAGGGTTTACAGCATACATATTCCTTTTAACTAACTCATGTCGACCTAACCTAGGTTTAAATTTAGTGTGTTCTATACTACTCCATCATATTTTTACATGCCAGTTCACCTGCATTCCATGTGTGTGGGTGCACATATATAAAAATAAACAAACCATCATGTTAAGATTAGCAAATAATTACAAAGCAAATACTTGGGTAACCACTATCTCCCATGCCAAGAAAGAATATATTCTTTTTTAAAAATATACTTTATTGGTGCATTATTGTCTCACATCATAATGTAAATCAGTCGATAGTGACATACATGCACACAGCACTTGGTGGACTTTCTCCCAGCTCCCGCCCCCAGCCTCCCCATACAGGGTACTGAGATTGACATTGCTATTCTCACATATGTACATAAAGTTGAGAATATATTCTGCTCCATTTTTTTGATAGTGAAAATTACCATCCTAATAGGCCCTAATGCAAGAGGAGGGCAACGAGAAAGAGTGGAGGAGGCAAAGAATTAATATTTAATCTGTCAAGGAAAAAAATGGTTCATTAGTGTGCTTGTGAGTTTTCTATATGTTTTTTGTCCATCCTAGGTACGTGCACTTCTGGTCTGCAATAGATGTGTAGTTGTATCAGTGAAATGTATTTGAAGGATTAAAATGAACAAGGCTAATCTAATATTTAAACACAGACTAATTGTTTGTTTTTATTAATTTTGTTCCATTTAGAAAAAATACTCAAACTTCTCTTTCTTTAAAAATTTTCTAAAAATTTTATTCCATTTGTAGTTCTGGGGATTGAACTCAGGGTGTTGCTAAGCAAGTGCTCTACTACTAAGCTACATCTCAGGCCCTTTCTTTTCTTAAAAATAGTGGACCTTGCTAAAGATTTACATGTAATATCACCTTTACCTTTATCCTTGGGACTTTGCTGAAGATTTACATGTAATATCACCTTTACTTTCACTAAAACCCTATGAGAAAAATACTACTTTAAGAACAGAGACTTACAGAGCTTAGGTAAATTGTCCAGTAACAGAGTCAGCAGAAGGTTAGTCACAATCTGAATAAAATTGTCTAATGCCACAGCTATCTACCACTCTCATTTTTGCCAAACAAACATCCAATCAATCAACTGACCAGTTAGCCAACTAACTGACCAGCCAACCAACCAACCAGCCAACTAACCAATGACCCAACATCTGACCATGCAGCAAACCAGCCACCCAGACAATCAAACAAATTAACCAACCAACTTATCAGCCAACCAATCAAATAAGTACTTATCCTGTGGCAATTCCCTAGCACACAGCAGTTAAAGTAATAAAGCAGGGAGATGTTCTCCTTCTTAATTCATTTTTCTCTTTGATATTTCATCCTTGGTTTCTAAAATAATATTGGCATTTTTCACAGAAGGGCAAGTTCTGGCTATTTCCTAAAAGGAGATCTATATGTATTTGAAATTGATGCAAAAGTCCATGAGTAGGAGGGCGTGGTGTCACCTGCCTATAATCCAAGTACTTGGGAGGCTGAAACAGGAGGATTGCAGGTTTGGGGCCAGAATCAGCAAGTTAATAAGGCCCTCCATAAATTGGTGAGCCCCTGTCTCTAAAAATAAAAAATAAAAGGGCTGGGGGTGTACCTCAGAGGTAGAATGCCCCTGGGTTCAATCCCTAGTACCACACCCACACCCACCCGCACACAAGCAAGTGAAAAGAGCAGCAAGAATTAGGAGGAGTCTGTAATGATAACTGTGAAGGGGAGAGATATGAGAGTGAGAGGGAAAGACAAGAACTGAGGGGAGACTAGACCATGATGGGCCTTTCCTCTCTTTGTTCTCTAGTTATTACTTGGTCATCCTTAGGTCTTAACTTAATCCACTCTTCCGGGAGCCCTTCTTAGATATCTCCCAGCAAGATCCCTCTAATCCAGACCCCCACTGAGCACTTTAGACCTTTGCTTTATGGCACTGTCATATTGGATACTTGATATTTGTTTTTATGATCAATCTCTGTTACACTTCCCCCAAGTAAGCTCCATGATGGTAGGCTTGTTTATTTTTGCTTCCTGTGTGTCCCCAGGACAGAGAATAGAGCAGCTTTCAATAACTGGTGCTCACTTATTTAACACATATTTTTGATCCCTTACTGTGTGCCAAACACAACTTTGTATTTCAGAACAACAGTAGGAAAAAAGACACAGCAATTCCTTTCCTCTGTTACTTATGATCTAGAAGAAATCCCATAAAAGATGAGTGAATAAAATATTAAGCCAATAGATTTATTTTTAAGAATGGAAAGGAACTTGAGTTTATCCTGTTAATGTGAAAATTTATAGAGGAAGTATAGTGATATAGGTCATTAGGTAAGCAGAGCTGAATTCCTAGCCTTGGCAAAACCAGCCTGTCTCAACCATCTATTGATGGAGTCTCAATTCCAATCTGAATCAATAGCTACTATCTAGAGCCTGGGGCATGAACAAAGGCATCGAGAAAGGGCTGCTAGTCACTGGGAACAAATGCCCACAAACCTGTAGAACATTACATATGAAATAAAAAACTCAGATTCCAAATAAACAAATGTTGATTGTTTTGATTTTTATGTCAAGAGCTCAGACGTTTTTGCAATTATATTTAATTGGTATTCTGTAATATTTGTAACCCATTTAGCTACTTAAATTGTTTTTATTTTCAAAGGCCAAGCAGAGTAATTAAGTGGAAAACAGTATTTTCCAACAACAGTCAGAGAGTTTACTTAGTAAAGCCAAAATATTTTTAAGCAGATATGTTGGGGGCCATCTTAGCCCATGAAATGAGGTCACCATTTTGGACCAGCTTAACCATGTACATAGTACATGCTAAGTGAAAACTGTCCGCACACAGACAAGCTTCCTTGGACCGGATGGGACCTAAAGGTGGACTTTGATGGTCTCCTATTCTCCCTGAAATGTTCACCTTGCCACTCCCTGGTCTTAACTTGTGATCTTCTTCCCATTTGCTTTGTTTGAACCCTTAATATAAGAAGGGACCTGGCTACAGAAGGTCAGGAGAATTGTCATCTCTATTTCCTCCCCAATCCCCCAATTATTAAATTCTCTCCAAATTATTATATCAGACTTCGTGTCATTTTCGTGCGAGATAGACTATTGATCAGGAAGCTGCCTGGTACAGCGACCTTCCGTGGCAGGAACCACGGAACAATCTTCAGGAAGCTGTCTGGTGCAGTGACCTTCTGTGGCAGGAACCATGGAATAATTTTCAGGGAGCTGCCTAAAGCAGCAACCTACCGTGGCAGGACTATAGAGCAAGTAGCACCCGCTAGAGCCCGCAATACAGATGAGCTAGAAATAATGTTTTCAAAAATTTGATTTCATTTAAAACAATTCTTTAGCAAATGAAATACGATTTCTTAAATGTGAGTAAGAGGGGTTAAGTTCAAAGACTACAATAAATGTTGGCTCTGCATTTAGCTTTACTTTTGGTTATATTTGAATAAAAATAGGATAGCTTTCCCTCTTCCAGAGAAAAAGCCCTTTAAAAAGAAAATACAAATTGCCCTTATTTTAAAAAAAATAGAAGAAGGAAGAAAACCACACAAAAGGCAAGTCCATTCAAGAAATGTAAATCAAACTGAAATTAATGTATCAGGGATTACGGCTAACAGGAAAGTTAATGGTGAAGGATTAGACAAATTCCATTACTGGCATTTGTATGACTGGGGTCTAGAGAGGCTTTAAGGCATTTAGTGAAGGATAAAGTCATTTAGGAGATGGGCTTCCCAAATTAGCAGAATTAACAGACAGAGAGACTAGAGTAAAAGAGAAAATAATAAAGCTGTCTTCAACATCCAGTCTATGTGGTCTTTCTCCCCACAAGTCCTGACAAATCGAATGAGTCAAAAAGGTAGGAAGCCATATTTTCCTCAGTGGAAAATGGCATAATTGTATTCTTCTCCCTTTTACTTTGGAAGTTCCTTGAGTTCTTTATTCCATATGTTATCGGCAGCTAATACACATAGTTTTTTTGAGGCAAAAAAGAGAAGGAAAGGGCTAGCATTTTCCAGTGGCTCATGAGGGCTATGAAAATCTCCCTGGCAGGGGCAGATGTCTGGAGAACATGAGAAAACCAGCTTCTGAAAAAATATGATGATTGTGGGGCCAGGCCACACTAGCTATTTTTTTTCTTTTTCTTGTGAGCATTTTGGGATAACAAAATACAGGGGAAAA
Organism: Glis glis; assembly: GCA_004027185.1. Lineage (NCBI taxonomy): Eukaryota > Metazoa > Chordata > Mammalia > Rodentia > Gliridae > Glis > Glis glis. The sequence goes on along the minus strand of PVJS01005310.1, from coordinate 35,093 downwards.
ATTGTTAGTATATGTATGACTCTATTTGTTTTGAAATGATATGAAAATCACAAGAAGAAAAATAATTGTGCTACTTTCGACATTTAAACAAGAATTTTGAACATTTCAATAAAGGTTCTGCTTTCAACAATTTTCAAACTGGGTTTATTACCACCTTAATGCAAATTAAGGTAATAATAGATAAAATCATACACTCTTACTGAAATGGCCCAGATAAAGCAGTTGTTGCTTCTGAAGTCCATCTATTCTGCCTCTGAATTTTTTTTAACTGCATTTAGTATAATGGGGAGCCGGGTGTGGCAGCATATGCCTGTAATATCAGTACTTGGGAGGGTGAGACAGGAGGATTGCAGGTTTGAGGCCAGCCTCAGCAACTTAGCAAGACCCTATTTCAAAATAAAATATAAAGTAGGACTGGGGGGGTAGCTCAGGGGCAGAACCTCTGGGTTCAATACCCAGTACCACACAACATAAAAAAAAAAAGAAAGAAAGAGAAAGAGAGGAGGGAGGGGAAGAAAGCTATAGGCCCTGTTCAAACTGAGAATTGCACAGAGACAGAACAGAGAATCTTGGCATTGGTACCTTAAGTCTATCACAAAACAGAATCTTTCTTTTGTGCATTTCAGAAATTCAGAGTAAAACAATGGGAGATTTAGGGCCATTAGGTAGACCCAGGGACCTGGGTTGAAATTAGCACAATTTTTTCTACACAAACTGTAGGTCTATGTCAGCCTTTTGTTTCGGGTGAGGATTCCTCCGTCTCCTGAGTACTACTATGAATGTTCTCTAACCCAACCAGATCTAAATCATGCTTATTAGTAAAGATTGTCAGGAGGTAGGAATCTCAGTTATTAGATTTATCCATCAACTTGATCTAAACAGGTACAATAAAATATTTATCAAGGTTAGTGGTTTCTTAACAATAGTGAAGATAATTTGTTTTATGGAAAACAGAAGAAAAAAGTTCTACATAAATATCAACAAAGATTGTAGACAATGACACACCCCAATCTGACCCATCTTCTAAATTTTAAGAAAGTGAAAAATAAGACACTTTCTTCTTCTTCTCCTCTATGTTAGAAATGCAGTAAAAGTATTTTAAAAAATAAGAACATAAAGATGCTGAAACACAGTTTGAGGGCTTAGAAAACGGCACCCCAAAATATGGTGCTTCGGCGTGCTGGATACTTTAAACTAAAGGAGACTGGGAGGCCTGGGAGGCAGCCTCAGAAGCAGTTTTTCTCTGATCCTCTCCTGCCTCCTGATCCCCCAACGTGATTCATAAGAACTAGAATTCCTCTTTTCCAAGGAGAGTCATGGAAACTAGAACCTTGTCTTCCAAAGCCAGTCATATAACCTGGAAGGCTCACTCTCTCCCTTCTCCCTTGAAGATCCCAATTCCACAGGGTCCTGCCCTCTAGCTGGGAGGAAGGAGTCCTACACATGGAATACAAGAAGAATCTGAACACCAGGCCTTAGCGGGCCCCCTCCGCAGTTCGTCCCCATTAGAAGGCATCTTGGTCCAATCGCCTTCCCACCTGCCTGTCTGTTTCTCATAGAATGCAAGAATAAAAATTGCTTTCCTTGGGTCTTTGGGTCTTTGTTTTTGAAGGCTCCCACATCACATACAACTCTTTTTTTATATTTTTCTTGGTGCATTATAGTCTCACATCATAATGTAGTACATAGTGATAGTGACATACATGCACACAGCAACTCTTTTTCAATACATGTGCTGTGCTTTTCTCTTGTTAAACTTTCTTTTGCTATCAGAGTGCTGGCAATGACCCTTAGGATGGGTGAGTAAAAGTATCAGGCCTTTCTACACCATAACAACATCAAAATTTATGCTGGGTGCTGTAGCACAAGCCTGTAATCCCAGTACTTGGGAAGCTGAGACAGGTGGATCACAGGTTTGAGACTAGCCCCAGCAACTTAGCGAGGCCCTGTTTCAAAATAAAAAAAAAAAAAAAACCTAGGGCTGGTGGTGTAGCTCACAAGTAGAATGCCCCTGAGTTCAATCCCCAGTACAACAACCATAGCAATAACAACAGAAACTGAATTTACACTCTCCCCATTTCATTTGATTGGCTAACTCTGTATCAAATTTGCCCCTTTTTTAACAACTATATTTTATAATTGTATTGATTATCATTATCACCAAGTGGAAAAGTTAAATAATTGTCCTTATGTTCTGGGTCAAAAGAGGACATGGTCAAAGTAAACAGAGCTGGCCTCGGTAGTCTGGAAACTTATGTGGCCGTGGATGACTCAGACGTTCTCCTCAAGTGCTCTCACACATAATAACGATCCGTGCAAGACTCGGATTCTTCTTTGCACCAAACCCATAGTTAGATAGAAACCCTTTCACTTTTAAGTGGTCTCAGCTCCTGAAACCCCAGCTTGGACAGAATTCTAGATCCTCATCCAGATGCCGGGGGGGTTTCCCATTTATGTCCAACTATGAAACCTGGAGCAGAGATGAGATTTTTCTGGATTGGAATGTGACATGAGGAAACGGGTCCTCGAAGGTCCTGTGTGCGCTTGGAACAGACCTGCATACTAACTAACCCACAGGACAGGCTTCCACAGGCTCTTGAGTGTCACAGGGCTGGTTCAGGAACGGGGAACAGGAGTCCATCCAAGAACTGGGGCTCTGTGCACAGAGAGCTTGAAACAACCAAGCACTGAACTCTGGCACACACAGGTCATCTGACAGCTCAACGTCCCCAGAAGGGGAGGGACTCAAGACAAGATGATGGGACTGAGCAAACAGGAAACATCAGGAGTGAGAATGGCTGCAGGGGAGTTCTCCTGATCACGGAACCTGGACTCAGATGGATGCGGGCTGTGCTGGGTGTCTGCCACCCAGCCTCCTTTAATCACATCCCTCACAAGCCTGCGTGTCCTGGGAAGGTGGGCATAAAGCAAGGAGTTTGGGATAGTGATAAGAACCTAGGAGAAAATAAAACAAATGTATAAAATTAAATGATCCAGGAAGACAGATCAGGGAGAAGGTGAGGCCACATTTGAATATCCCAGGGTCCGGCTTCAGACCTCTTCTCCTGGGATGCCCCCTCTCCAGGTGAGCTCCACCTGCCTGATGATTTTTTTTTTTTTGCGGTACTGGGGATTGAACCCAGGGGCGTTCTATCTCCGCGCTACGCCCCCGGCCCTATTTTTTATACTTTATTTTGAAACCGGGTCTCACAAAGTTGCGGAGGGCCTCACTAAGGATAGAGAGAGACAGAGAGAGAGAGAGAGAGAGAGAGAGAGAGAAGGAGAGAGAGAGAGAGACAGGGAGAGAGAGAGCTGAGGCTGGCCGCGAACCCGGATCCTCCGGTCTCCGCCTCCCAAAGTACTGGGATTACAAGCGTGCGCCACCACGCCCGGCCTCTGCCTGATGATTTAAATGGCACCTGCTTACTGATGGCTTCTATCTTCCTATTGCCAGCTCTGTCTTCTTTCCTGGCTTGCTTATTTAAAAAAACCTATGTGGTATCCCCGCTTCCATATCTAATATGGTTCTATTTAATATTGCAGCCAGGTGTGGTGGTGCACGTTTGTAATCCCAGTACTTGGGAGGCTGAAACAGGAGGCTCGCAGGTTCATGGCCAGCCTCAGCAATTTAGCGAAGCCCTCTGCAACTTAGTAAGACCCTATTTCAAAATAAAAAAATAAAGTAGGGTTGGGGGTGCAACTCAGAGGTAGAATGCCTTGGGTTCAATTCCTTTTAAAAAAATTAAGACTATATTTAATATTGCAAAACCCAAATTCTTGACTCTCCAGCCCCTCTGGATCTCTTTTTCTTCTCTCTTTTCCATTTGAGTAGATGCCCGGAGGGCAGACTTAATCGCATCTTTGATTCCTCTCCTTCTTGCAGACATAGGGCAGCCATAGGACTTACCATCCAAACTGGAACAACTGTGAGAGTAAATTGGGGCATCGATAATAATTAAGCTGTGTGATATTGTGATTATATAATAGGAAATATATATTTTGTTCTTCATCCCAGGTCCTGGCTAGAGCTCCTAAAATACCCTTGTAATATCTTAAGTAGTGAGAGTGATAGAGGTGAAAGGATAGTCTTTTGAAACTCATAAAAAGTCCCTTTCAAATACACCTGACTTTGTATTAAGGAGGTAACTTTATGGAGGCTGGTTGCCTTGGGAACCAACCCAAGAGGGTTGGAATTTTCAGACCCACCACCACTCCCACCCCAAGGGCAATACTGTCTGCCTATGGTACTATAACACAAACTTTGTGCAGAGTCTTTGTCTATGTAACAAGTGTTTAAACTAACTACACACACACACACACACACACACACACACACACACACACACTCTCTCTCTCTCTCTCTCTCTCTCTCTCTCCCTCTCTCTTTCTCTCTCTCTCTCTCCTCTCTCTCTCTTTCTCTATGGGGAGAGGAAGTGAAGGTTGATTTGCCCACTGATGGCCAATGATTGAAGCCTTCATAAAACCCCCAAAATACAGTGTAGAGAGCTCTAAGTTGATGAGCAGGTGGAAGCCGGCACTCCCAGAAAGGGGGCAGAGGCTCTGCACCGCTCCCCTATTATGTCTGGAGCATCTTTCCACCTAGCTGTTCTCGTGTCTTTTTAAATAAATGGGTAAATGTTATTTTCCTCAGTTCTGTGAGCTGTTCAGCATAGAATCGAATCTGAAGAGGGGGTGGTGAGAGCTCACATAGACAGGCCGTCAGTCAGAGCACAGTGCGTGACCTGCACACGATCGAGGTCTGAAGTGGGGCAGTTTCCTGGAACAGAGTCCTTCATCTGTGGGTCTGATGCTACCCCAGGCAGATTGTGTCAGAACAGAGTTAGACTGTAGAACACTTAGCGGGTTCGGGGAACTGGTCGGTGTGTGTGGGGGGACATCCACACATTAGGTGACAGAAGTATTCTAAGCTAAGTGAGAGTGCAGGTAGGAAACAGGGGTTCCCCCTACTATACAGCCTGGTCCAACAGGTATAAACTAGGATATATTTTTATGTTCAACACTGAATTCATAGTATTTTAAAATATTGCCCTGATATTTGACCCCCTAAGTGACCCATTTCTTCGCTTTTCCACCTCACTCACTCTAGTCCAAACCCATCACGTGTCATAGGAGCTACTGTCCTTCCCCTCCAAGTGGACTCCTACCTATTTTCATATATATTACTTGTTGATGTTACCTTAATACAAGCTTAGAGAGGGTAGAGTCCTTGTCTATGTAACAAATGTGGAAAATAGTTACACACACACACACACACACACACACACACACACACACACACACACAGAAACTTCTGGAAGTATACAAAAGGATGTGTTAAGTGTTGCTACCTCTGGGGAGAGATGGAGGAAGGGAAGTTGCTAAAAGGAGTTTGAGGTGGGAAGAAAACTTATTCTTAAATACATAGTTTTGTTTATTATTATTTTTAATATATATATATATATATATAATTATTCCTAATTAAAGATCAGTGCTACATGGGCGATTATTTCCCAAGAGAGTCAGATTCTTTCTCTGTGTATTTATATGGCTCCCTTTCCCCATAACTCTAGAGAAAAGATGGAAAAAAGATCCCAATGTTTCCAACAGTGTCATCAGAGCTACAAGGCCTCTATCTAGACTTAATTTAACTATATCTGAGTTGTGTAAGAACTGAGGTATTTACATCTGCAGAGGAAATACTATTTTCCAAGGATTCTCTTGTCCATTGAAGGTGACCTCATTAACAACTCTCTAGTGATGCCGTATCTAATGATGATTATTCTCTTTGGATCCTCACATCAAGCCTATGGGACTGGCAGTTATCACTGTCCCCGGACATGGGAGGAAACCTCAGCATAGGAGGTGAAACAGCTCTACAAGGACATGCCACTAAGAATCATTACAGCAAAGGTTTGAATCCAGAGCCATTGGACTCCAAAGCTGGTGTCTTTAACTAATGCCCGCACTGGATAGACTTGGCATGGTGGCTCTAGGGAATGTGGCATGGCAGCCAGAAACCCTCTCCACTTTCAGCTTAGCCCTTATTCTCCGTGTCACCATCTAAATGGCCTTGCTGTGAACATCCAGCAAATCTTCCTCTGTACGAAACTGCACTGAAAGGATCTTCTCCCAGGACAGTGTGGGATGAAAAGGTCACTACCATGTAAGGTGCTGGGGACTGCCTTTTAACTGTGGTCCACAGGAAGCCAAGCCGACTCAGAGGTGCTTATCTGGCTAATTCAAATTCAGTCTCTCTTCACACACCTTAATGGTTGGATACTTCGCCGATGTAAAATTAACACCTTTTATATTCTATTTCAGGCTGTGATCCTACACAGAACCTGAGAGTCACTCTTTCTGAAGGTCAATGATACTTTAATAAAAATAAATGATTTAAGCTAACCCGATGCTTATTATAGCTGTGACTTTCTGTTGAATAGAGCAGAACATTGCCCGTCAAAAGATAATATCTTTTCTAAGGGAAATTGCATGTCCTTATTCCATCCACCAAAAGGATAAAGTATAGTGGCCATTTGGATCAGGAAACATTGTTAACTTTGAACATGATCCCAATTCATTAAGTGACCCTGATGGTGACATCCTGTAATTCAAGGAATGTTAATAAAATGGGAACAGAGTGAAAACTTAAACCCCATGAACCATACCGTACCACTTCCATACCATCACCTTCCAATTTGTGTTTTATATATATCACAGAGTACGCATGCGCCTAGACAGATATGCAAGCCATGTCTACCTGCATAAAGTGAAATGATTATAATAATGGTTGCTCAACTAATTCAAGTTCAAAATTTCATCCTTGCCTCAACTACCTAATGCTCATTTGGATTATCTGTGGGCTCAAAAATACAGGGATGCAGGCTGGGCGTGGTGGCACACGCTTGTAATCCCAGTACTTTGGGAGGCGGAGACCGGATGATCCGGGTTCGCGGCCAGCCTCAGCTCTCTCTCTCTCTCTCTCTCTCCCTGTCTCTCTCTCTCTCTCTACTTAGTGAGGCCCTCCGCAACTTCGTGAGACCCGGTTTCAAATAAAAAAAATAGGGCCAGGGGTATAGCGCGGAGGTAGAACCCCCTGGGTTCAATTGCCAGTACCGCAAAAAAACAAAAACAAAAACAGAGATGCAACGAGGCATGGTGGCTCCAACCTCTAATCCCAGTACTTGGGAGGCTAAGACAGGAGGACCGCAGGTTCAAGGCAGCCTCAGCAACTTAGTGAGACCCTATTTCAAAATAAAAAATTAAGGGCTGGGGGTGTAGCTTGGCGGTAGAATGCTCCTGAGTTCAATCCCCAGTATCACACATACACAAAATGTGTGTGTGTGTGTGTGTGTGTGTGTATGCATTATATATATTATGCATTATATATAATATAATGCATTTATATAATATATAAATTATATATATAATTTGATATATACATTTGATATATATATACATACATATACATTATTATCATTTTCTGATTAGCTTGGTGACTATCTTTTTATAACTGAATTACGTGTATATGGTTCCATCATATGTAACCCCATAGGAAATAAATCCACTATTTGTAAGTCCATTTTCACTACATTATATATATCTGGTATTGTGTCTATTTGTGTTCCAGAATATTTAATAAAAGTGGAAAAACTGGGGTTGTATGGTATGTAGTTATCAAAGAGTTTACATGATGATAATAATGAATATAATTCATTGGAAATTAAGTGATTAATGTCATGTTCAGTGGCTTTAAAAATAACATGCAGGCCAGGAGTGGTGGCGCACGCTTGTAATCCCAGTACTTGGGAGGTGGAGACCGGAGGATCGGGGTTCGCGGCCAGCCTCAGCTACTTAGTGAGGCCCTCTGCAACTTCGTGAGACCCGGTTTCAAAATAAAGTATAAAAAATAGGGCCGGGGGCATAGCTTGGAGCTAAAACGCCCCTGGGTTCAATCCCCGGTACCGCAAAAAAAAAAAAATAATAATAACATGCAGTAACTCATATAATCCCCACTGTAACCATAAGAGGAAGGTATTATTAAATTACCATGTAGTGTAGAAAATTAACAAAGATATTAATCAGGCTTCTCACTTTTGATAAGTGATAGAACTTAATCACTTACGTAGTCACAAAAATAATAATTTTGAAGACTGGTTAACAATGGGAGAAATGTTCTCCACTTAATAAAAAGAACATAAAACATATGTGTATTTGTTTATATCTCATACATACCGTGACAGACATATGACAAATTACTGAACATATGTATAAGGGGTTAGAATATCTGAAAGATAACATACTCAACTGTTAACAGTTCAGCAGTAGGAAGGGGTGATTAGCTTCTACTTTCAGTGATTTCTGTATGGTTGCCAAAGTTTATCAAGATAAATATATATCATCATGAGAATCAGAATAAACGCAATAACAATGTTTAAAACAACTGTTCCAGAAGCCATGGAAAATTTAAACAGACCAATTGTCATAAAATGAAAATCAGTGCTGCCCACTGGGACCTTCTGCAAGGATGGAAATGTCATAGCCACTCACCGCCATGGGCAGCCACGTGGGATGTGTCTGCTGCGAGGGGAACAGAATTGTAGACTTTATTTTACTGCAATTAATTTAAACATAAGTAGCCACACATGGCTAGGGCCTGCCAAATTGGACATCATAGTTCTAGCTCAGAGAAAATGGATAAAAGTTGGTCAATCTTTACACAAAGCCTAAAAATCACTACATAAAAATGATAAAAATGTAAACTATGGAAAAATTTCACATATGAGTATCAAGGTAAAAAATGAATAATATACTAAATGATATACTAGTAGATATAGCCCAGGACAGATTAGAGGAATAGTGTATACTGGAAATTCAGGAGGTTCAATATTGGGAAATCCATTCCTTTTAAAAAAGCCAACGCAAAAATGTAAACCACAGCTATTGAAAAGCCCTTTGTTAGAATTAAACATCTATTCTTGATTAAATCACTTTTATTTTATGGTACTGGAGATAAAACCCAGGGGCATTTTACCTCTGAGCTAAAGCACCCAACCTTTTGTATTTTTTTTTTTTTTGCAGTACCAGGGATTGAACCCCTAGGGGCATTCTGCCTCCAAGCTACACCCCAGCCCTATTTTCTTTTTTTTTTTTTTTTTTTGCGGTACCGGGGATTGAACCCAGGGGCATTCTATCTCGGAGCTACACCCCCCGCCCTATTTTTTATTCTTTATTTTGAAACCGGGTCTCACGAAGTTGCGGAGGGCTTCACTAAGTAGCTGAGGCTGGCCATGAACCCGGATCCTCGGGTCTCAGCCTCCCAAGTACTGGGATTACAAGCGTGCGCCACCACGCCTGGCTATATTTTTTATTTTGAAACAGAGTCTCGGTAAGTTGCTGAGGGTCTCTCTTAATTGCTGAGGCTAGCCTTGAACTTGTGATTCTGTTTCAGCCTCCCAAGTACTGGGACTACAGGCTTGTGCCGCCATGCCCAGCTTGATTAGAAACTCTTAATCAAGTAGTACTAAGTGACATTTCTGATATTTATATATATTTTATAACCTGATAAAAATATATATCTTAAACTAGAAAACTGCATGGGGAAATAATAAAATGAAAAATGATAAAAACAATTTCCATTAAATTGAGGATATTCCCATAAGTACTATACAAATACAGATATTTTCACTATATTATTTTAAATTATTCTGGGGGTTTGTTTTACAAGTCAATAAAGTTATAAAAATAATACATTTAAAAACTGAAAGAACTAAATTATCACTAACTATGGATGTTATTATAGTAATCCTAATAAATTAGTATACCTAATCACAAATATTGCAATGTAGCATTTAAGAGCATGGACTCTCGTGTCCTGCTGTGGTTCTATTAGTGGCTAGCTGTGCAATCTTGGGAAAGTTACTTAACCTCCCTATGCTTGGTTTCCTCCTCTGTATTAGGATAATAAAATTTCCATTATACAGTTATTAAGGGGATTAAATATATAAATTTATAAAAAGCTTTTAGTGCATGCTTGTATATATTAAATACTACACATTATTTTAATTTTTATTAAGGTGATCACAATGAGGCAATTAATAATGTAAAAATATACAAAAATAAAAATATTACTATACAAAACTATAATTAAATTTATAAAAGCAACATACTATTTATCTATCTAGAAATAAACATAAAAAGAATGTGCAAGATTAATAAGAATACTTAAAAATGCTTCTAGAGACAAAAAGAAGAGTTGAATAGGGGAAAACAAATTATTCTTGGCCAGGAAGATTCGACATCATAAAGTTATAAATTTCTCTTGAATTATCCAATAAATTTACAAACTTATGTAGTGATTCTCATTTCCATGAAGATGAGCATGATAAAATGCAGATTGAGCAATAAAGTAAGTTAGTACAAGCAGATATGAGACATAATTCTAGAGTACTCCAAACAATATGGTACTGGAGTATGAATGGGCAGATAGATCAGGGGTACAGCTCAGAGAGCATAGGAGACAGAACCAAGTATATATGGGTATTTAACATATGCTAAGTGGGGATACTGCATATGAGAAGGAAGGATTAAGTATTCAATAAATTCCCATTACAAAAATGGTGGGCCATCTGAAAACAATGTTGGTCCTCTGTGCCATCTTTCACATTGAAACAAATTCTCTAAAGATTTAACCATAAAAGTGAGATAAAAGCATGGTGTCTAGAAACAGGATGCTTCTCTGTAGTCTTGGCCTGTAGAACACCTTATTATGTAAAACTTGGAAGCTATATAAAAAAACCTGATGAATTCAGTTATATAAAATCCAAAAATTCCTTCATGGAAAAAAGCACCATAGATAAACCAAAGACACTGACAAGCTGGGGGAAAAATTGAATTTTATATCACAGAAAGGATTAATTCCCTGGACTAATGAAGACTTTGTCGTAAGAAATTGACAATTTAACTGAAAAGTGATCAGATAATAGAAGCAGGCACTTCACAGAAACAACTTCGCTTTTTCTATTGTAATTGAAGAGATGCTAAATGTTGCTTGTAACAGAAAAATGTGAGGAAAATTTTTTTTGCAGTGATGGGGATTGAACCCAGGGCTTTCTGCATGACAGGCAAGAGCTTTACAGCTGAGCCATCCCTTCTATCCCAAAAGTATGATAACATTTTTAATTAACAGATCACACCCAACAAAAAGCTGTAACACACTCCTTTTGGTGAGGATGTGGGAAACTAATTTTTATATACTGTTGGTTGAAGTGCAAACTGGTTCAACATTTTTTGGCAGACAATTTGCCAGTATCTATCAGAGTTGAAAATACATATTGCATTCCCCTAGCAATTGAACTTCTAGGATTTACCTTCACAAATGTGCTATCATGTTTACATTCTTAATTTTTTTCTTTGTAAGAGGAAACATGTCCATTAATAGGAGCTGGTTAAAAAACTGTGACATATGCAGACAATGAGATGCTAATATAATCATTAGAAATGAGAAGGTAGATGGCTTTTGTGTTGATACATATTAATCTCTAAGATAATCTCCAAGATGAAGTGAGATGGAAGGATACAGAGTTCAATGTGCTATCATTTGTTTTAAAATATATGAATATTTATCTAAGCACACGTGTATCTCTATTAGCATAATATCATTTCACCTCTCCTTTCTCCCTTTATTCTGTGCTTAATTCAATAAATAACTGTCCAAAACAATGAGCAATAGGAATGTGGGGCAAATTATCCCCATTTTATATAACAATACTAGAAAAACATCAAAATAGGTATATTTGAGAAATATCTGAAACCTATACAGGACATGTTAACAGTGTTTATTTTGAGTGGAGGTATAATAGGCAATTTTGTTTCTGTCTTGGTATTTTCTGTGATTTCCAAAGTTTAAACAGTAATGTGGATTGCTTTTGGAGTAATTTTTAAAAGTTATCATTATGTTTTTAACTTTTGGCTACTCACCTGGTTCCTGTCCCTGGCATTTGCATATCGAAACCTCTGGATGTAATAAAAGACCAGCCATGCGAGGGAAATGATCATCAGGACAATGAAGGAGATGGAGACAAACACAACCGAAGTGCGGCTCACGTATTTCTGCAAGTTCCGCGTTCCGATGGTGATGTACATCGTCACAGTGATGTTCCTCTCCAGCAGGCTCACTATCTCCTTCCCCTTGGGCTCGGGAATCATTATGGCCACGATGTCTTCTACACCTATGGAGACAGGAGTAAGAAAGGGGCAATCGGGATCAGGGGGAGGAAATCGTAGTGAAAGATCTGGGTGAAATTCCATGCCCGCAAATTATGCCTGTACTTTGGAGAAATCTATGCTGGGCTAAGAACACCTAACAGCTAGAAATTGTGTTGTAGTTTATCTTTCCACAGCTACCTAAGGATGCTGTTCTCTTGTACATGAGGAAGAACTTGAGCTGAATTCAGGAGTTGGGTACCAGTGAGGCTGTGATCAGGCTACTCTTTGACTCTAGGGTGTTGACTCTGGGTCTGGTAGTGGTGGATCCTTCCCAACACACCAGTTTACAGTTACATGTTGTATTCTACAGATCCCCCGAGGAGATCTGTAGAATGCAAACATCTGTAGAGTGCAAAGGGCACTTTTCACTCATGGCCCAGGGTAAAATGTCCAGGGTTATTCCACCTGTCTGAGTGCTCTATCCACCACCATCCCCAGACACTATGAATACTCAATTACAGATCTCTGTATACCCTTTCTGGGGCTATAGGTATAGCTCAGGACTAGCATGGGCAAGAGCCTGGGTTCAGTCCCTAGAAAGAGCACCATCACCCCCCAAAATAAAACAAACAAACAAAAAACAACCCAACAACAAGAAAAAACACAAAACAAAAATTCCCAAGAAAAAAAATTTTTGATAGTACCCACACAACCAATAGCAAAGTTTCTTAAAAAGCTCTAATATTTGCCAACATAAAATACTGGCTCAGGTCTATTTTCGGCTTATTTCACCCAATTCAATGGACACAGCTGTGTGGCCTCATCCCGGTCAAAGGAAAGATGGAGGTGGATAATTCCAGGAATGGTTTACTTCTCCTTCCAAACACTCCTGCCACATGGCCCCTGTCACTGGACAATTTGAGCCAAGTGGGTCTGGTTATGTGGGTCATTGGGCCTATGTTTTGCGACAGAGTGAGGGGCAGCCTATTGGTGAGGAGTTCTGAATGCTACACATGGGGAGACTGTAACAAGGATATGACACCCGATTCAAAGGACCGAACCCAACTTGTCACTGGGGCTGGGATATAGACAAGAACATCCCTCTCAGTAGGCAGGTTCTCAGGGATTCCTTCAATTTAAATCCATGGGAAAGATGCAAGATGGTTGGACATGCAAGCCCCACGTGGAAGTATCGCACTACTTGAGGTGTCTACAAATTAAACAGGGCCAATTTGCAATTAGCAGGTTGTAGATTCCCGGCAAAATTAAATCCTGCTGGAGTTATTTAAAGCTGACCTTACTCACATGCGGAGGTTGGCCAGCTAGACAGAACCAGGTTACATTTACTCTGGGTGTTGTGAGTCTCTTAGACGCCTCTTAGGGCTCTCATTTGATCCCCATCTCTATGCAGATGTTCAATTCTACATTCCTTGATGGCGTTTCACTCGAGATGAATAAATACTTTAAAAGCTCACTGCATTAGAACCATTTATTGGTGACTGCGAAATATTTTATACCATTACAAAAAGCTAACTACACACAAAGCTGTGTATGCTACATCAATTATGTATTTAAAAGAAATTCCTACAACCTTTGCATTGGTCCAACTCTAGAAATCATCAAGCCATAGAGTGTTCGGGTACAGCTGCTTGTTTCTGAGAATTACTGAAACTGATGGCTTGAATTGCAGCTTTGCAGAATTTACTGACAATTCTGCAGCTCCTTCTCTTTAGTGTTTGCTTTGGCTAAGGGCTGCATGTGGTCTGGGGTTTGGGGAGGGATTAAGGCTACTGGCAGGTTTTGCCACTACAGAAACATGATCTTCTTTGTACACTGGACTAATCTGGCCTAGGGAGGTTCATCCTTGTGCTGAGGCTATTTTAGAGATATTTAAGTAATGGCAGGATCATAATTTTTTGTTTAATTTATTTCCCTATATTCTTTAGGCATGTTTATTTAAGGATCCAGAATTAGATTTTTTGAGAACAGGGTCTTGGGGTTAATGAGGAGACTTTGTATGCTCAGACAAACACAAGTTTTACATTTTTTAGTAGTTAAATTTCATTAATATATTTTTAGTGGCTTCCAGTTTTGATAGTCTGCTTAGAAAGTTCATCCCCACCCCAAGGTTATAGAAACACTCATCTAAAATCATTTTTTGAAACCTGATAGTTTTATGTTCTTCATTTAAATCTTAATTCAAATGTGATTCAATAAAAACGCAGTATTTATTGAGTTCCTGTAATGCACAGGCAGAAAAGAAGGGCCTTAGGATGAGATTTATTTTCACCCTAAATTCTCAGCTATATTTGGGCCTATTTTGATTTTTTTTTTTTTCCTGTGAGGCTGACCCATCTTTTGCTGAACCTGTACGAGGCTTTTGGTTTTGTAGCTTTTAACCTATTTCCTATGTGGTAGTCTAAATGCTCCTCCCCCCACTCTGCAATTCTCCTATTATGTACTTATGCTTAAGAGACCACAGAGTCTAACAGTTAGGAGCTGGTTTCTGGAACTGGATGGCAGGTTTTAAATCCCAGCTCTGCACTTTAAAGATAAGCAATCAAGTTTTGGATCGGCACAATGCTTTAAATTACTCATCGCCCATTTTCAGGGTCTGGAGAAAACACTTTCTCTTCCCACAGGGTAAAATATAATGAACAATTCAAAGCATTTATTTTAAACTTAAGGGATCAGTGACACCTCTTGGGTTGTTTGGACCAATACTGTGTCTTTGTGAAATGTAACATCCACTGGGAAAGACAAGCAGGGCATACGGCAGTGGGCAGGTCTTTTTGTCCAACTTCCACCTTATTCATTTTAATATTCATAATTAGCTGGGCGTGGTGGTGCACGCCTGTAATCCTAGTACTTGGGACTCTGAGACAGGAGGATCACAGGTTTGAGGCCAGTCTCAGCAATTAAGCAAGACTCTCAGCAACCTAGTGAGACCCTGTTTCAAAATAAAAAATAAGGGCTCGGGGTATAGCTCAGAGGTAGAATGCCCCTGGGTTCAATCTCCAATACCACACACACACACACACACACACACACACACACACACAGTGTTGTCCTAAGTAGCTATGTATATGTACCTATGACACACTGGTGGCTTTAAGTCTCAAGGAAGAGAAGTTAACAGCATATTTTGCATGGGTAAAATCTTCAGAGGCCCAGCTATTTGGGCAATGCTGTATTTACTCTGACACTCAGTCACTCTAATACTGAGTGCAAAATAACACCTCGCAAAGGCACTTTATACTTTTGAGTGGGGAGTGATTGCTGTTGTGTAAGTACTGTGGATTCTGGAAAAGCTCTCCAGTCCAAGGGGAGAATGCGTGACCGCGACGCAGGACCTGGCTGCCAGACGAAGCAAGGGTGTCTTGGGTTTTCAGTGCTTCCTTTGCTCATTAGAATGCTCCACGGCCAAGCTCTAATTTGGTATGTGCAGGTAAGTGAGCAATTGAAAGAAAAGTTCACGAAGCCAAAGAAGGTTTAATAAGAAGGAAAGCCTTTACATATAAATTCAAGGAAGGTTCTTTTTTTATTTTGTATTTTTTAAATCTGTTTTTTGGTACTGGGGATTGAACCCAGGGGCATTCTACCTCTAAGCTACACCCCCAGCCCTATTTTTTATTCTTTATTTTGAAATGGGTCTAAGTTGTGGAGGGCCTCAATAAGTAGCTGAGGCTGGCCATGAACCTGTGATTCTCCTGTTTCAGCCTCCCATGTACTGGGATTACAAGTGTGTGCCGCCACACCCAGCTAACGAAGGTTCTTTAAAGAGTGCAGTAGCAGAATTTCTAGAACACCAGCAGGGTGCTAGACATTGTACAGAGTCTGTGGTCCCATTCTTTCCTTTGCATCTTGTAGGGTGTGAACATCCCTCCCTAGGTTCATGGGGTCAACAATCTCTAGTTCAATCCCCTGCAGCCTTCTCTTTTCTGTAATCTGTAGTTTAGTTTATTTCACCATTGGCTCTCTAGGATTTAGGCAATTATAAGAAAAACATGCATCGATCCATTTGTAGATATATTTACATGTTAATGTCAACTGTTTTTTAGTTAGCTTCTGATTATGATCTATTTTCAAGCAATAAAATGTATGTAGAATGATTTTAAACCCTGCAAATTCCATCTAAATGTAAAGTGTTATTACTCCTTTCTGCAACAACAAATATATATATATTTGTTGTTCTCGATTCTTACTAAGAGTAGAGGTTTCTTTCATGTGATAGAGAGTATCGTCCAGATACTCTCTATGTGTGTGTGTGTGTGTGTGTGTGTGCGGTACCAGGGATTGAACCCAGGGGTGTTCTACCTCCGTGCTACACCCCCGGCCCTATTTCTTTATACTTTATTTTTGAAACCGGGTCTCACGAAGTTGTGGAGGGCCTCACTAGGTAGAGAGAGAGACAGAGAGAGAGAGAGAGAGAGAGAGGGAGAGAGAGAGAGAGCTGAGGCTGTCCGCGAACCTGGATCCTCCGGTCTCTGCCTCCCAAAGTACTGGGATTACAAGCGTGCGCCACCACGCCCGGCCAACAAATATATTTTTAATAGACACACATGCAAAAATCGTAAATAGAGCACTCCCAAATAGTACAGATGATATGGTAAAACAATTTTCAGGCCCAAGTGGGATATTTTTTTTTGGCAGTACTGGGGATTGAACCCTGAGGCATTCTATCTCCTGGCTAAACCCCCAGCCCTATTTTTTATTCTTAATTTTGAAGCAGGGTCTCACTCAGTTGCGGAGGGCCTCACTAAGTAGCTGAGGCTGGCCGTGAACCTGGATCCTCCGGTCTCTGCCTCCCAAGTACTGGAATTACAAGCGTGCGCCACCATGCCCAGCCCCAAGTGGGATTTTTATCTGGGAATGTGAGAATTATTTAATGTCTGAAAACACATTGTTTTTTTTAAGGACATTAGTACATTAAAGGAACAAAGCATATGCTTATCTTGTGTGGCTCCACCAGTATTTAGTCCATCTTTCCTCTACAGAATTAGTGCTTAACTAGGCACAGGCTCCCAGCAGAAGTGTTAAGCTCCAGCCTCCCACTGAGGTGTGAGGGGAAGTGACACTTTTCATTCCAGGTTCTCATCCATACAAGGATTGAGCATTTGCTCCCCAGGTCCCACCTCCTTCCTGCTGACTTCAGAGAGATGTGGAGCAGCCAGCCTCTTAGAATAGGAAGCCACATGCAGAGTATGGCACCCATTCTCGATTCTTACTAAGAGTAGAGGTTTCTTTCATGTGATAGAGAGTATCGTCCAGATACACTGCATTTAATGGGAGAAAAACATTAGAGGTTTCCCAACTGAAATCATGAGTAAGACAAGGATGAGCCAACGTGGAAAGCAGAAGTCCTCACTGGCTCAAAGAGGATGATGAGAGTGGTAAGTCTTGGAAAGGAAGAGTGTAAACTGTCATTGTCTGGGATGTCACATAGTCATGGAGGAAAGCCAGATAGTGATGCGATTAAGATTAGAAGACTGCTGGGTAAAATGCAAGGTTCGAGACAAAATGCAAAAATGAAGAACTTCCCATATACCAGTAATACCTAACCAGAAAATACAATGAAAAAAAAAAGATCTGTACATAATGACAGAAGTTGTAAAATATCCAAGAATGAACCTAATTAACATTAGCCCTATTTGACAAAAGCTGTACACTGAGGTTTCTCAGAAAGTCATAAAAAAATTCTGAAGAAACAGATTCATTTTTAACCCAAAGGTTGGTTACCTAGTATTATGTATTTAGTTTTCAAACATTTGTGAGTTTTTAAAGTCACCCATTTGTAATCACTTTTTGTTGTTTCATTATGGTCAAGGAAGGTAGCCTCTTGAAATTGGTTCTTAATCACCATTTTCTTGGAGGTAAATATTCCATTTGTATTAAAAGCTCTATCGGTTCTCTGTTGGGTACACATAACTCACTGATTGAGCTTGTTAGTTGTATTCAGGTCTCCCATATATCTCCTTAATTTTGTCTGATCAGTTTCCCTCTGAAGCTCTGTGCATCGCTGCTCCATGTATTTCGGGTTTTTATAGTTAACTGCTGGAATATTCATGGCAATTATATCTGCTCACAGTGTTGTTGCTACTGAGAGGTCTGATGTCATCATGGCTCTTGTTCTTTGGAAGTGATCTGTTCTTTCTCTGTAACCTTTTGGAGCTGTAGTTTAGAATAGTCTTTACTGTTCATAAATGTCATTATGTCTATTTATGGGCGTGCACCGTGCACTGGTTATTTTAGTAATACATGAACATTTCAACCTGAGTTATTTCATTTTTTCTATATTTGACTTCACACTTTTCAAATACTTCCTCCTATATTTTTTTGTGTCCTGTAACTCTTATTATCTTATTGGTAGCACTCATTCTTCTATCCTATATATTTCTAATTGCCCCCCCAACAAAAAATAAAAATTATTTAAAAATAATTATAGACTAATAAGAAGTGGCAGAAACAGTGCACAGAGGTCCCGTGTACCTACCTCTCAGCTCCCTTCAATGGTGTCCTCTTATATAATTATAGCGCATTATCAAAACAACAAGAAATTGAATGGCACAACTGACTCAATTCCAGAACCTACTTGGATTTCACCATGTTTTGCATGTATAGGTTTTTCAGATGTGTTTGTCTATAATTCTATGATATTTTATCACATGCGTGGAGTCATGTGACCACTAACACAATTAAGATATTGAAACAGTCTATCAGCACAGATGATTCCCTCTCTCTCCCCTTTCACTTCTCTAACTCCAGGTGACCATTTATGTTATGGTGGGAGTGGCACTGTGGGCTCTTTCCTTCAATTCAGATCAGATTGTCTGAAGAGGGGAATTAAAACTAACAGGCGGCTCAGTTGCAGCTTTAACAAAATTTTATTACAAAGTCAGTAGGAAATAGAAAACAGAGAAGAGAGAAAAAGCAGCATGCCTGGAAGACACGCTGGAGAGCCCGAAAGTGGAACTCTGCCCCTCCTTCGGACCCCGGCCTCTTAAATATACTTTTTTATATATTAGTATGTTCTTATCAGCATTACTAAGGCAACGGACTAGTAACTTATTCCTTAGGCATAACTTATTCCTTAGGCAGGTGGTGCCTTCTAATCTACTAAGTGCACTTACTAAGTGCAGAGATCAATAGTCTACCTTGTTTTTAACCCTATTGTATTGGGCTATATTGGTTGTCTGGCAACTATGGGCACTTTGATGTAACACATGGAGTTGCCTTTCTCATATTGAGGTCGAGTCACAAAGAATAGGAGGGAAACAGAGGCACTAGCTGTAGCCAGTGTGGCTGTGAGTACTCTCTAAGAGCAGGACATAAGGCCCTTGCTATCTTTATGGTTTTAAAATGTGCTAGGCAGAGTTACTATGATCTTTAGGGATAAAGCCTTAACTGCCTCTATGGTGTTTTAAGTCTCTGCGTGCTTCTAAGGTTAGAGGCTTCAATTGTCTTTACATTCTTACTATGAGTTAATCATTTAGAACAAAGGGGCAGAAAAGAAGGGAGGGGGAGCTCTTGGAATGCAACAAACAGAGCTACAGCCTCTCCCTGCCTGAATGACTGCCTTTTACATTTTATTAGAAATTAATACCGGAGCAATTTTCCCCAAACCGGCACAATTTACACATTCTTTTGTCACTTCTACAATGTTATGTAAATAGAACAATATAGTATGTAACCCCCCCTTGACATTGGCTCTTTTTTTCCCCCACAGAGCACAAGCCCTTTAACAACATCCAAGCATGGATCAGTAATTCATGAGTAGTGTTACATGGTATGGAATGTGGGAGAATACAGTTTATTCACTAATTGATGGACACAGGGTTCCTGCCAATTTTTGGCTCTTATGAAAAAGGCTGCTATATGCATAAGTACATAAGTTGCATGTGAATATAAGTTTTGTTTTCTCTGGGATAAATGCCAAGGATTGCAATTGCTAGGCTTCATGGTAGGTGAGTGTTTGGTTTTTATGATATTTCCAAACTGTTATCAAGATTGGCTATAATATTTTACATTCCCACCAACAATGTTCAAATGATCTACTTTCTCATCATCCTTGAGAGCACTTGATATTATCACTTTTTTTTATTTTGGCCATTCTCATGAGTGTGAAGTGGTATTTCATTGGGTGTTTTGCAATTTCTCTTTACCCATTCCAGCCAACTAGTGGAAGAGTTACTGTGTCAGTCAGCTTTCTGTTGCTGGGACAAAATACCTGAGATAAACCAACTTAAAGAGGGAAGGTTTATTTGGGCTCATGGTTGCAGAGGTTTCAGTCCATGGTTGCTTGGCCCCATTGCCTTTGGGCCTGTGGTGGCACAGTATGTCATGGTTTCCAGAAGAAATGGCAGAGGAAACTAGTTACTTCAAGGTTGCCGAGTAACAGATAGGGAGAAGGTGTTTGAGTGAGAAAGAGAGAGAGAGGGGAGACAGGGGTCAGGGTGTCAATATCCCCTTGTAGATCACACCTCCAATGACCTAACTTCCTCCCACTAAGCCCCACCTCCTGAAGTTTCTGCCACCTCCCAATAGCACCATAAGCTGGTAACCAAGCCTTTACATACAGACCTTTGGGGGACATTTAAGACCCAAACCATAATGGTTTCTCAAACTGATCTTCCAGCTCATCAGTTTATCTTTACCTGTATCCATTCCGCATTTTAACCCATTTATTGCGTTCTCTTTATTTAAACAATTGTAATTTTTGTACTAAATATTTCCCATCAGTTCTTTTTCAGAATTTACAGTTCCTTCTATGCAGAATCTTCCCTTCCTTAATATCTGTGATCCATTTTTAAAATCATCCCCTCTCAGGCGGCACTTACTCGTGTTGTACTATCGCTGATCATGGTGGTACTCTTTGGCTATTGCATTAACCTGGCCTCTGAGCTCAGGTTCCCCTGGTAGAACCAGCTACTCTGCCTGGTCATGTTTACTGGGGAGAAGCCAGGTCAGAGGCCTTAGCCTCGTTGCTCCAGAAGATTAAGGAGAGAGATGAGTAAGTTCAGATGGCCCTAAGTAACAAAACAGAGGCCAACCAATCCCTCCTCCCTTACTCAGGTTCTCTTAATGTGCTAAGGGTTGTGCAGCCTCCTCTCAGATGAGCCCCAATTACCTTTTCACTGAGGCACTGTTGAAGCTCAGGCCTCCTCAGTCATGAACTGGTACTCAGATCCTTTGGCTGTCACTGCTCTGAACATCGTTTAATCCAGCCTGACTTCCTACCCAGGCCCTGAATCTAATCCTTCTTCTGTGAGTCTTGGAAATTTAAGCCTCTGGTCAATAAATTCCCTAGTAGCCTCGGTCTCTTCTTGGAATGGTCCCCCCACCTCCTTGATGGTTCAGTTTTTTTGTTCGACTGATATGGATGCTCCAAGAGGACACTGCTTTCTCTGCATTATGGTTAAAGAGAGACTTTAATAATTTTTATTTTTTTTTTATTAAACCACACTCCATGTACCTCAGGGCCAGAAAATGGTTTGGTGGGGCGCTCCATCTCTCTACTTTCAGACCGTTACTCTTAGACCGTTACATCATCACATCCACCTTCCAAACCCACATGTCCTGTGAGACCCTCTCACCTGGATTTATCACGCTGTTCCCCCTCTCCTTGCTGCCACCTGCCAGCCTCTCTTCTCCCCATCACCCCGTTTAGTTGCCAGTTTAATAATGTCCTCCTCGATTGGAATGTCAGTGTTCACAGGGGAACCTGCCTGGAGCTCTGGTCTGCAACTGTCTTTCCTCCTCCTCCCCATTGACCTTTCCTTCTCGTCCTCCTCACACACATATTCCCACTGTCCTGTCCTGGACCTTGTCACCACTAGAAATCACATCAACCATGAAATTCTGACTTCAACGATATCACTTTCCAAATGCTACTTCCTGTCCCTTCCGGGTCTCTCTGCTCTCCAACCCCTTTCTAACTTCTCTGCAGCCTCTTTTGACTTCACTTCTCTCCCTACTAGCCTACATCACAGGGCTCATACTTATCAACCCTTTAAAAAATACCCTTTCCTATGCCTCATCTCATCATGTGAACATTGCTAAGAGAAAATCTCCCAAGTCATCTGTTTCCACTTGCAACTTTATGATCCCTGTCCTCAAATCAACACTGTCCTATTCAACTCTGAACCCCCCCCTTTTTGTCCAAAGGATGACCTCATATCTTTACGTCTCCCCGGGAACCTCCCCAACTCCTTCCCACCCACATCCTCAATTAGTAATTTTAACCACAGGAGTCACTGAGAAAAAAACACCCACCAGCGGGACATATCCTGTCCTCCATGACATGACGTCATTCATAGTGAATCACTTGGCACGGGGCCTGCCATGTAAAACCACTACATAGATGTTAACTTTTATGAGCACCATTACTGTTGTCCTACTGCTGCCAGATACAAACCAGTTGTATCCTCCCCTCCTTACCCTGCAGCGCAAGTCCCCTCTGCTACTGTGGCCTAACCCAATGAGTGCAATTAGCTCTACCTGCCACGGAAGCTGGCTCAGGGCAGGCAGGGCACATAGACATTTTATTTGAGTTATAAAGAAAGCAAATGTCCTCTTTTCCTACTGGTCTTAAAAAGGGTGATTTGTGAGTCTAAGCTCTGGGAGTCATTTTCGCATCACAAGGGGAAAAGACCAAGAACAGAGAGGCACGCAAGGAGGAGAGTCATTGACCAGGGCAGAAACAACCCAATGACATGAGTTGAGCCTTGATCAAGCCATATCTGAAGTCAATTTAGATTTGCAGTTTCCAGTCATTTTCTAAAGGCAGTTTGGGTGGAGTTTTCTGCCATTCACTCTCATATTATATAACCAGATAGTAACAAAAAGCAAAATTCTGAGACTCTAAATTCTAAACCAGAGTTGCTAAATCTCATCATATTTCCATGCAATTCTTTAGGTGGTCTCTAACTTACTTCCATCAATTTATTTGAATTCAAAACAAAATTCACCTTTAGTGTTTTTCCATACATTTCAGTAAAGAATGACCTATCATGCTAAATTATTGTTGGCTTCCTGGCACATATGATTCCAAAGCCAGCCTAGACTATGAATAAGGGTCATTCCATGGTGCTCCAAAGTGAGTTCTGTCAGCTTTTCTAACCCAGGGAGAAGTTATTGCTATTCCAAACTCTAACCTTTTATGAAGTCCATGCATTATCACACAGGAAGGATGTCCTCTGGAACAGTCTTACTCTGAGCAATAAAAATAGTTGCCAGTCAGTTAACCTAAATTCATGGTAGGACTAATTTAGGAATTCAAAAATTTATCATTCAGAGGCCAAACTGATAACTCTGGTGAAAACCAACTGATGTGTTTTCTCCAGACCTTTACCTTAAAATACAAAGGTTCGTCTACGTTGTTGAATAAACACTGGTTAATTTTCTCTCCAGTGCTCTGCAGCAAACTTGAAATCTGTCAAAGTCTGTCTATTACTGAAACGTATTTTTAATTACACACCAAGTCTTCTTAGTGGAGATCTGTCATTACAGTCAAAAACAACTAATGTTTATGAGGCCAAAAGTCTTTGAAGGAGATGCTAACAATAGCCAATTTTATTTTCCATGGAATGGCTATAGTAACTTAATGAATGCACCATCAATTCCTCAGCTGCTCTTGACATGATAAATGACTCATACTTTTAAAAAATTCATATGCATTCCTACTGTACAAAGTGTGTAGAATTTTCTATGAATTTGTGTGAACTGTAAGGGGAGTGATGAATATAAAACAAGGTATTTATAGCCCACATGTAGCATTTTCTTGGAACATTTTCAGTAAATCGGACTAAAAAATAACTTCTCGTTTTTGTGACAGCTTTAAATGCTCACAAATGATATAGTAAAGTCCAGGCTAAAATAAAACAAATCATGGAATACTAAATTGATTTTTGTAATAACTCAATTTCAATGAGAAATTTCAGGGTTTTTTTGTGGTACTGGAACTTGAACCAAGAGGCATTCTACCTCCAAGCTATACCCCTAGCCTGATTTTATCTCTTATTTGGAAACAGGGTTTCACTAAGTTGCTTAGGGCCTCTCTAAGTTGTGAGGCTGGCTTTGAACTTGTGATCCTCCTGTCTCAGCCTATCAAGTACTGGGATTACAAGTGTGCGCTACCACGCCTGGCTAGAGTCAGTTTTTTTTTTAAGAGCACATGATCATGCTTCAAAAACCTTTGGCTTTTATATAAAATATTTTAAATCCTAATTTTTATGTGGACAAAACCCAATACACATGGAAATATCCTTAAGCATCAGATTAGTGGAATAGCATGTTAGGAGACTATGAGAGACTAAGATTCCCTAGCAATTTTCTCTTCCTAAAAATCTCATAAATAAAATTAAATAGAATCATTAACCATAACTTCTAGCTGGGTGACCTTAGAAGATTTATTAAACCTGTAATAACCTTTAAGCTTCTGGTTCATTGACTCTATAACTCTAATAATAAACATAGTTCAAAGGGATGAGTAAGGATTAAATAGAAGCGTGCACACAAAGAACCTCAAACATACATGCTCAGCAAATACTAATGATTATCATCATCATTAACATCACCTATCAGATAAATATTTTAAATACTCCAGATAGCATAAAACCTGCATTTAGACCTAAAGAGTTAGGGGAGAAGGAACACATTAAACTTCATTTCCACTGGTGCCCAGAAATCAGAATGAGCTTCAGGACCACTTAGAGCACCTGCATCCTGCAGGGACCCCTCCAAACAGTTGAGGACCAGGAAGCCTAGGTTGGGCAAGTTGCTTGCCTTATTATGGTTTGGACAAAGGTCCCACAAAGGCCCACGTGTTAAAGTCTTGGTTGCCATCTGTGGCACTATTGGGAATTGGTGGAATCTTTTAAGAGGTGGAGCTTAGTGGGAGGAAGTTAGGTCATTGGGGGGGATATTGGGACTCCAGCCCCTCCTTTTCCCCTGTGTTTGCTTTCCATCTGCCATGACGTGAGCAGCTTGCTCCACCAAGGACTCCCCAACATGATATGTTGTTGCCTTGCCACAGGCTCAAAATCAATCCGCCTGACCATGGATAGATTGAAACCTTCACAACTGTAAGTCAAAATAAACTTTTTCAGCCAGGCGTGGTGGCGCATGCTTGTAATCCCAGTACTTTGGGAGGCGAAGACCGGAGGATCCGGGTTCGCGGCCAGCCTCAGCTCTCTCTCTCTCTCTCTCTCTCTCTCTCTCTACTTAGTGAGGCCCTCCGCAACTTCGTGAGAGCCGGTTTCAAAATAAAGTATAAAAAAATAGGGCCGGGGGTGTAGCAAAGAAGTAGAACACCCCTGGGTTCAATCCCTGGTACCGCAAAAAAAAAAATAACCTTTTTCTCTTCATAAGCTGATTATCTGAGGCATTCTGTTACAATGATGAAAAGCTGACTAACATAACCCATTTCTGCAACATTAAAGGACTCACAATTTACCCCCACATTGGTCAATGAAAGGAAATTCTAAGGCAGATGAATTGAAAATTAATTTCCAAGGTAAAAGAATGAACACAACTGGATTATCAATTAGTGGCCTAATTCATAGTACTTTTTTCAGGGTAGTGAAAAACGAAAATTGTACAACTTTTTGTCTGAAACAGTCACGTAATCAAAGCAAGCATGGGTTTGTGTTTTGCCGTGCTTTGAACTACTAGGAAAAATCATAACTATTTCCCATTGGACTTTCTTTTAACAATCCATGGAAAAAAAGATAGGATTATAATGAGAAACAATCACAATGTCTTGGATCTAATGAAATTCTTGGTATTTATGGTATACTATATTGTATCATCGCATAAGATAGAGAAATATTCATGAAGTACCTCTTCTTTTTTATTAATGAATAATATTTACTTATTTATTTTTGTACTTTTATTGGTGCAGTATAGTCTCACATCATAATGTAGTTCATAGTGATAGTGACATACATGCACACAGTACTTGATGGCTTTCCCCCTGGCTCCCTCCCCACTCCCCCCTTCCCCATACAGGATATTGAGATTGACATCAATGAAGTACCCCTTAGAGTTTTTGTTTCTTTGATTGGCAGAAGTGATCTGGAATTTCAACTTACTACATAAATCTATGTCTTATTTCTTGATCCATCTCTATGTTTCTCTTTAGCATTCAACAAGATGTCTTCTGTAGAAGTGAGAACTGCCTTTCTTAAAACTTCACAATGGAAAATCTCTTTTCTAGGGCCAGAGTTCAGCATTTTAGTTTCTATAAGCTGGGAATCCCCACATAGTTTTCCCTCTGATAAAATGACATGGATTATGGATTCAACCAATAATATTAAGGTCAATTGAAAGACCAATTATTAACACATTGAGGAAATGTAGCAAAAGTGGTTAGAATTTGATGCTACACCTTGGTGGATAATAAATTGGCTTCCCAGTAGCACAGGTCAAGTTCTAAAGAAGTAGAAAATGTTACTCCTTGGTATCTTTTTCAAAGAATTAAAGTCAGAATACTATAGTGATGCATTCATACCCATGTTTATAGCAACACAATTCACAATAGCCAAGTTATGGAACCAACCTAGGTGCCCATCAACAGATGAATGAATAAAAGAACATGTGGTATTTATTCACAATGGAGTTTTGCTCTGCCATAAAGAAGAACAAAATTATATCATTTGCAGGAAAATGGGTGGAACTAGAGAATATTATGCTAAGTAAGATCAGCCAGTCTCAGAAAGTCAAGGGTCATGTTTTTTCTCATATGTGGAAGCTAGATAGAAAACAGGAAACAATCTGGGTGTGGTGGTACACATCTGTAATCCCAGTACTTGGGGGGGGGCTGAAACAGGAGGGTCACAGGTTCTAGAACAGTCTCACCAATTTAGCAAGGCCCTCGGCAATTTAGTGAAGGTCTGTTTCAAAAAAAAAAAAGAAAAGAAAAGAAAACTAAGAAAGAAAGAAAGAAAAAAGGGCTACAGTGTAACTCAGAGGTAGAATGCCCCTGGGTTCAATCCCCATTACCGAAATAAATACATAAATAAATAAATACATAAATAAAACGAAAGAAAACAGGAAACAAAAGAGACTTCAGATAAATGAGGAGAGACACTAGTAGAATAGTGGAAGGGGATTGGGGGAGGGAGGTGGGGTTGGGAAAAAAAGAACTAATGAAGGAAACAGTTCAAATAATGCTATGTCCATATAAGCAGGTATGACTAACATGTACATGTGCAGGGAGGGAGGGGGAGCAGGGAGATGCAGATGGAGATACGCCAAGTGATATGTGCATGTATGAAGGTATCACTTTGAATCTCACCATTATTTATAATTATAATGCAACAATAAAAGTATATAAGAAAGAAGTGGAAATGTTGCACATCCTTTGGCCTGATATGTAAGTTCTAGGGACTAGCTGTGACAAACATTGATGTGAAAAACTTTGTAGACAAATATGTAAGTGAATAGTCTATAAATTTCTCTGGTCTTTATTTTCTCTATCGGTAGTTCTCAGGGCAGGGGAAACTGGGTGCATTTTACAGAATTTCAGGTCTAGTATGGGGAAAAGAGTTGGACAATTTGTATATATTTTGAAATAGCTCCAAAGATCTGAAACATACTGCCCTGCTCTTGGTTCAACACATTCTACACTGTAAGTCAAACCTTGTCTGTAACAGATTTGGTCCAACTCCCTCCCTTTTCCCCTGGTCCTTGCAGTGCATGCTGTTCTGACTTTCAACAGCTGTTCTGACTTTCAACCAAATGGCCTTCCTTGACCACTAGACATCATTCTGTGGGTGAGCCAGGAGAGAGGAGGAATTACTACTACATGGGAGCAGCCCAGAACTAATGATGGAGGAGGTGGGTGTATAAATACTTCAGCTTCCCCTCCCCGGGTTGGTATATCTCTGCAGCGCATTTTGACACCATTTCCCAAGTGGGATTAAGCTTCATGATTTAGAGTAACTTTCAGGACAACACATCCTTTTGCGGCATCTTTCCTTCCCTGTCACATTTCTCCATATCCAAACAGGGGTTTCCTGGAACTATCTCTGGAATAAAT
Source organism: Glis glis (assembly GCA_004027185.1). Lineage (NCBI taxonomy): Eukaryota > Metazoa > Chordata > Mammalia > Rodentia > Gliridae > Glis > Glis glis. Next base: position 6,850 of record PVJS01005310.1, on the reverse strand, counting down.
GGCTTGGCCCTAAATCTTTATCTTGGTTGTGCCTCTGCGGAAACCATAACCAAGACTGTTCCAAATGTTTTTCTTTTTCTTCATAGTTCTCTGATGTCCTCAAAACTAGCTATAATGGCTCATGTTCCTGCAACACTACTTTACTTTATTTATTTAATTAATTTACTTTTGTGGTACTGGGAATTGAACCCAGGGGCATCCTACCCCTGAGACACATTCCCAGCCCTAGTTTATTTTTTTATTTTGAAGCAGGGTCTCATTAAATTGTTGAGGGCCTTGCTAAATTGCTGAGGCTGGCCTCGAACCTGTGATCCTCCTGTCTCAGTCTCCCAAGTACTGGGATTACAGGTGTGTGCCACCACACCCAGCTACCACTTTGCTTTTAAATGCCATTATTTAATTTGCAATTGGTTTACAAATAGGAAAAAATCATCAAATACAAAAACATCAATGTTCCCCCTTTTTAACTTAAAAAAGAGAGCATCATCATTCAGAAGTGGCTTTTGTCTCTTTTATTCATACCTTCTATGCCATTGACTGGAAGATGGTTGCTCTCACGTGTTGCTTCTGAAAACCACCATTCAAACTGCCTATCTGATGGGGGAGTCCAGTCTTCTCTCCCACTTCCGCCCTTGGAGAGAATGATATTCTTTGGATATTGAGCAGATAGCATTCACTGAAATTATTTAACTTATCAGATATGTTTTAGGGCTTTCTCTCTGATACAGTAGTCACTAGCTAGCCACATGATGGTATTAGGCTCCTGAAATGTAGCTAGTAAGACTAAAGGACTGAATTATTAGTTTTAGTTAATTTCAGCTAGTTTAATTTAATTTTAATTTAAAACTACTACTAGGTTCCACTATTGGAAAACTTTTAAAGTAATTTTGGGACAACTCGGGTATGAGAAACTATTTTTTTCAACCATGAGTTTTATGAAATCTAAATGCAGATCAAGAATTTCTGATGGAAATTCAGCATCTAAATTGAGATGTGCTGGCGTGTAAAAAGCAATGGAATTTGAAGACCTAGTATAAAAAATTCTCAAAAATAATTATCATTGAGATATTTATAATAATAAAATTTTATAATGAATAGATATTGAAATGAATTTTGGATATACTGGATTACATTAAATATATTAAAGTTAATTTTGCCTGCTTCTCTATTCCTTTTTTTTTTAACATGGCTCCTAGAAAATTTAAAATTAAATGTGCAGCTCATATTATGTTTCCATGGAGCAGAATTGTTCAGTCATACAATCAACATATTTCATTTGCTAACCTAGCGGATACACTCATTACTGCATTAAAAGATTAAGACAAGGAAATAACAGCCCCTTCTTAAAGAGTTGACATTTCAAAGGGAATGTCACAGGTTCAGTAATATTATTGTAGACAAACTAAAAAGTAAAGGCACATAAAACTTTCTCAAGGAATGTAGATATTCCTTTACATGAATAAATTACCGATATTAAAGTAAATTATAGAAAGTGATTTAGGAAATAATGTTACCCTCTTTAAAACATACAAAGATTGCTCTTCCCAAACAATGAAGTAAATTCCCTGCCCTGTCAGCTTTCTGGAACCTGAATGGAATAATAGAATTGGGTGACTAGGTCCTGGAAGGAGGTTTTGTCGTCTTCTCTGACATATCTACTTCTTCATCTTACAGAGAAAGAAAATGATACCTAACCTGGTTAGGTGGCCGATTTAAAGTTTAGATATGCTTTTGTTCTTTCTCCAGGAGAAAAAATACCTTGCCAATTCTCAAGTATAATTTATGCTACTCTTAGCAATAAAAACCAACTCTCCATTATTTCAAAGGTCATATATTAATTCTAACAATTCCCATGTGTACCTACCAACAACTCTTTTTGATAGTTTCCCACGTTTCCTTCCATATTTATAACTATATGTTTAACATTTCTTGGTTTATCAATTTTAGACATTTTCTATTGACATCTGCCATGGTAAATGAGGACATAACTCACCTCTACTGTCCCCACTTCCCTCCTAAGACCTCAGTGGATAGAACAATAGTCATTTGGTGCAAATACTGTTCACTGTAGAACGAGGTAGTATATAACAATGGTGTACCTGTTCTTTGTTTTTCTTGGAGTTAATAATTGCCTCATTTTTCATTTTCCTGGCTTTCAATATTTCCATTGTTATCCCCTCCCCAGTGCTACTATATCTCTGCCACATGTATATCAAACACTTTTTTCTGTATTTCTCAGACACATTAGTTTCATCTGTCCCTTTGACTGGAACACTTCCTTTCTGAAACCCATTGTTCTTTAGCTCTCATGCCTGCCTTGAAACCTGAAATGCAGCTATCATCGAGGGGCTTATCTTACATAGCAGTCAAGTGGTTAGAAAATTGTACTTCCCAAGTCAACTTTAAACCACCTTTCATTAATATTTTGCAGATAGAAAGAAAGGTCCTGCCAATTCCAAAGTCACCCAGATATTCTACACCCTTAAAATACTGATTGGTTGCTTTTCTGAATATTTGCAGTAGAAAAGAGTGTTCTGTTTTGAAACATTTTAGTTGCCCCTCTGGCAATTGCTATGACAACCTGTAGCAGTTTACCCTTATACAGGTCAGACCTGGTTGCTTCCAAGGTGGCCGTTGAGTCTGGAGGATACATACAATGGTGTCAGTGATGTTTCCAGGGTTATTCAGGACTTATCTAAAAGCTGGCTAGCTCATCATCGCATGAAAATAGGGCTGAGAGGCTTTACAGCAATGTCGTATAGATCCAGTTTGAATCTAAGGGCAGAACTTTATTATTGTTGTCATGGTGATGCGTTTTTGGCTCTTACTCATCCAAAAAAAGTACCAATATAAGCTGGTAATAGAAGAAATTTCAGATGTGGACAGAGCTATTTGAAAGGATGCTGCAGACCAGAAAGTACTGCTTTAGAAGCTAATCACGGAGCACCTGCCAAATCCAGCCTCCATATTTTGCAAAAAGTGAAAACTGAGGCCTGGGGAATTATCCAAGACAAAAAAGAGGGTGGGAGGCAGCTTACAAGTAGGCATTTAAAACAATTCGACTGACAGAAAATACAGACTGCTAACAGATAAATTATGTTCTTACAGATGGATATTGTCATTTGCACAAACTAAGCTTCCTGGAAGAGACAAAACTATTTTAAATATTCAAATCAGTAGTTCTAACCCTTGAGGTTGATCCTGCAATATTATAACAACTGAATATATGAGCTGAAGCACCAAATCACAATGCTTTTACCTTGCTTTTTTTTTTAAATAACATGAAACATAAATCTTAAGAACTTATGATTTATAGTCTGGCTTTGAAAATGATAGTACTTGATGCAAACTATAGGTATGTATAGCTTAAAGTTAGGCTGGTTCTAGAAAGAGCCAGCAGCCACAGGCTACTGAACACAGATATTAAGAGCACTTTTTACCTTTGTTCAGAGAGAGACTTGCCCTAGATGTGCTGTTGAAATCACAAACCTATTTGTGTGTGTAATTCAACTGTGGCCAGTAACCAAATGGGGAAAGATGTTCCTTCTTTTCTTTAGACCTGGTTTTTAGCATCTATTTGAATGTTCCAAATTACAGGTAGGTTTTCTAGACATACCTGTTTTTTGTTTTCCCACTGTGGTGCTGGGGATCAAATCCAGGGCCTCATACTGTACCACTGAGCTACTCCCAGCCTTTGACAAGCTTGTGCATTACATTTTATCATTTGTATTTGTTGTCTTTCGCATGTCTACAGACTGCATTCTACAGGCCTGTGAGCTAGGCCTCCTCTCACACCCACTTCAGGGTTTCCATATGTTGCCTTCACAGCCAAAACACAGTATTCACTGTCTGGTGCTAATCATTTCCTTTTGCTTATTCTGGAAATTACCATTTGTTTTCTCTTTTGCAAGCAATCCTGAAACAAATATAAAATGATAGCTTTCTTTACCACTTTAACAACTTTCATTTGCAAATATTAATTTCTGGAGGCTCAGAACCGTGCCAATAAACAACAACCATAAAACTTCATTTCCTCACTAGAAATATGGAACTCTGAATGTCAAGACTTCAACCTTAAATAAGATTCTTATTAAGGCAAAAAAAAAATAGCTACATATTGGGTTGCTGAGCAACTGATAAGGCATCTTTCCAAATCTGAACCAAATAAGTATATTCTAACTGAAATTTCAGAACAATAATTTATATGGAAATAATATTAACTAAATGATAAATTTGGAGAGCAGAGAAAATGATTGATTTTTTCTAATGTGATGATAGAATAATTATATAAAATGCAGAGACTGCAATCATGTTAACAATCTTATGTTTAGGTAGTCGAGATCTTAATGGTGTCATTTAAGAACTAAAATTATTAAAATAATATAAAAGCTCATCTGAAAATACATACCATACAGGAAATATCACTTCTTTCTAGGAAGAAGGGACTTCATTGAAAATATCTGAAAACTTCTTCAAGTTCTCTGATTCCTCACCACCAAAGAATGTTCAGTAATATTCCAACTTGCATTCTGCTCCCTTGAAATGTTAGTATAGTTGGTATACTTTTCTGTATCTTGTCCTCAACCTTCACCATTTCCATCTGGGTACATAGAAACTTTTAAGACAAACTTACTAGGGACAATGAGATGAAGAGTTAACCAGGAATGCAGAGGAGAGAGGATGATGAAATAGAACATGAGCAGGAGAGCTCTCTCTCTGGGTGGGCTCTGGAGACTACAAGAGGCTGAGTCGTGGTGGGCTGGGCCTGGTTTCTCCTGGTGCAGGAGAGAGGCTGCAGACCAGACAGAAGATGCTGAGAGAAGGGTCATAGTTGAATGCTATAACTGTGAGTGAAGCTTTCCTGGGCTTCACCAAGCTCTCCAACCCTGGTCCTCCCTGAAGGAGAGGTGACTCTCAGAAATGCCGATTTCAAAGGTAACATGTTAACGAGAAAGTAGCATATCATATTATGTTACCGAGAAATTCTCCTCCTTCTTCCACCCCAGGGACACATACTTGCCCCAGGGACAATTACAAAGATGCCCATCCTACAAGAATATGGTGTCTGCTTTTTGTTGGAGAGAGAGCAGGGTTTGGTAGCATGTCAAAGGCTCCAAGGCTGCTGGAGCTGGTGCGGAAGAAGCTAGCTGCTCTCAGCTCCTGCACAGGAGTTGTGGGGTGCTGTATATAGCAGCGGTACCAAGCGCAGTGACATCAGTGCCCCTTGCAGAGATCCACATGGAGTGGACAGGCGGGGAGATGATGCACTTGCCTCGACAGCGACACATCCTTCTTTGAGGTGTCAAAATCAGTCTCAAGGGAAAGCATTACTTTCCTCTTGCTGCTGTGACAAATCACATATACTTAATGGCTTAAAGGAACACAACTGTTTTTTAATCTCATAATTTTAAAGATTAGAAGTGTTCAGTAGGAGTTGCTGTGCTAGAATCACCATGTTAGAAGAGTTGTGTTCCTTTGGGAGGTTTGAAGGGAGACTGCCCCTTGGCTTTCCAGCTTCTCCAGGTGGCCTGTATTCCTTGGCTTATGGCCACACAACCCTGACCTCTGCTTTCTTCATCATATCGCCTTCTCTTTTTCACTCTCCTGCCTCCTGTTTATAAGGATCCTTATAATTATACCGAACCACCCAGGGTAATCTCTCCATCTCAGATCCTCAACTTTACCAATCTGTGAAGTCCCTTTTGCCACGTAAGGCAGCATATTCATAGGATGTCTTTGATGACCACTATTCTGCCTACCACAGTGGAGGTGGCAGTAGGATGTATGTCTGGAGTAGACCTTCCAGGGGCATGCAAATGGGGCCAGATCCGCCCCCCATTACAGTACAGATCCCTGGTTTTCCTAGATCATTAGGTGGCCTTGTTTTCATGACCTACAGAGTTAAGATGATTTCCCCAAGGTTTACGTGGTGTTTGAACAGACTGACTTCAGTTAAGAACTGATTGCAATGAATGCTTAAGCCATTATTCCTCTGTGTTAGGAAAGAGAGTTGTCTCCTTTCTCCCCTTGCCCCCTACAAACAAACAAACAAACAATGAAAAAAGAAAATCCAGGTGCCCTAGCAGGTGTTCAGCCAGGAGGGCGATCGTGGGGAGGGCATTCTCAGTAAGGCAGTGATCCTCACTGTAAAACACAGTCCAGGAGCGATGACAGGCCTGGTTGGCTTTGGCATGAAACAAAGTTGTGTGTGCGGTGTTGTTGGCATAACAGGGATGACTTTGCCTCCTAGGACCTAAAAATAGATGCCACCCGCATCTGACAGTGTATGAGCTTTCCAAATAACTCCCTACTCAGCTCCCTCAAGACCTTTGGAGGCTGCATGGAGACTCACGTGCTTCTAGTCCCTCTAAGAGAAGAACATAACAAGAACCGGCTCTTGGAAGACTCTGCTCTCAGACAGGACAAAACAAGAACCCACAGATTATCCATGTTTGGAATGGAAATCCAAGGTTGTTCCTGCTGCAAAACTGCACAGACAAATCCTGCAAGCTTTTTTTTTTTCTTTTGTGGTGCTGGGGATTGAACCCGGGGCTTTGCACATGCTAGGCAAGTGCTTCACCACTGAGTGACACCCCTAGTTCCCTGCAAGATTTTAAAGAAGGCACAGTGTGAGAGCTGCAGCCAGATCTCTCAACATTGGGAGTCACTAGGTTGTCTGGAAAGCAAAGCCCAAAGGCTATGACAGTAGACGCTGCTGGCACACTCGGGCCGTCTGCGTGCATATCAGACAGTGAGCTGAAGGTGAGAGCAAAACTCATGAGGGTTATTTATAATCTCTCTCTCTCTCTCTCTCTCTCTCTCTCACACACACACACACACACACACACAC
>PVJS01005309.1:0-64740 GCA_004027185.1 Glis glis | reverse complement strand
GAGGAAGAAGAAGAAGAAGAAGAAGAAGAAGAAGAAGAAGAAGAAGAAGAAGAAGAAAGAGGAGGAGGAGGAGGAGGAGGAGGAGAGGGAGGAAAGGAAGGAAGGAAGGAAGAAGAGAAGAGGAGAAGGAGGTGAGAGTAAGAAGAGAGGGAGAAAAATGGAAAAAGACAGAGAGGACATGTTATCAATGTAACAGTAATAATGTGAATTTCTAGGTTCTGAATGTTAAAATATGAGCAGTTATTCATAAAAATTGAATTAAGAATATTAACCAACTTTATACACACCAAGAGGCATAAACACAATAATTTGTTATGAAAATTTATTTTTTCTCTAGGAACTGAAAATATCAGAAGACTTCAAAATTGGCTAAGTGCCAAATATTTTGAGACATTGAAAAAATTGTTTATTCAAATATTTGCAAATATTTGAATATTTGGAATTGTATAGATAAGACATCTGAGTTTTCACATTAGATATATTTCATTATTATGTAAGTATAAAATATGAGGCTTAAATACAAAACTATTTATTAACTGCCTGTTGATGATTATGTAGTAAGGGAAGAAAAATGGTGAAAAATGAAGGGGGGATGAGTGCTCTGAAGTTTGTTTTATCCTGTATAAAATAAGGAGTCTTAAAAATTCTGAATTTGTACAAGGCCTACAGTACATACTTTTTAAAATGTTAAAAATTTCATATAGTAATTTTTGGCTTTTATGGTGCACAGCCATATTAATCACAACACATGTTGATTTGTGTAACTACCAACACAATCAGAATACTAAACAGTTAGTTCCATCTCTCCCCAAACTCCCTGGGCTACTTCCCATGTAGTCACTGATTTCTAATCTCTAGTAAACACTTACTTTTTCTCCATTATTATACTTTTGTTTTGTTTTATTTTGTTTTCAAGAATTTCATATAAATGGAACCATGCAGTATATGACCTTTAGGGACTAGCTTCTTTCACTTAGCATAATTCCTTTGTTGTATTTATCAATGGTTGGTTTCTTGTTCTTGCTGAGTAGTATTCCACTATATGGATGTACCACTATTTACTTATTCATTTACCCACTGAAGCTCATTTGGGATGTTTTCAGATTTGGTGGTCATGAATAAATATAAATATAAATATTTGTATATAGAATTTTGTGTGAACATAAATATTATTTCTCTGGGGTGAATCCTAGGAAGGGAATTGATTATAAGTGCATATATGAAACATTAGAAAAACATAATAAGAGACTGACAAACTATTTTCCAGAATAGTTGTTCCATTTTGCATTCTCATTGTAGTGTATGAGAGTCCAAGTTGCTCTGCAATCTCTTTAGTACTTGGTGTTTCAATTATTTGAAACATCTTAGCCGTTCTCATAGATGTATAGTGATATCTCATTGTGATTTTAATTCATTTCTCTAGTGGTTGATGATATTGAACATAGGTTTTCTTTTGTGAAATGTCTGTTCAAGTCTTTTGTCCAATTTTTCCTTTTGTCCATTTTAAAAACTTGGGTTGATTGTTTACTGTTGAATTTTGAGAGTTCTCTACAATTTACATTTTTGAAAGATCTATCTATCATCTATCTATCTATCTATCTATCTGTCGTCTGTCTATCTATCATCTATCATCTATCTATCTAGATACATTTCAATGCAGAGAATAGATTAGGCAAAAATGTCTGAGATAAAGAAGAGAAAGCAATAATTAATTACCTATTATGAATGACTTCTTTTTTTGTGTGTGTGGTACTGGAGATTGAACCCAGGGGCATTCTACCTCTGAGCTACACCCTCATCCCTATTTTATTTTTTTATTTTGAAAAAGGGTCTCACTAAGTTGCCGAGAGCCTCACTAAATTTCCAAGGCTGGGTTCGAACCTACCATCCACCTGTCTCAGATGCTCAGGTACTGGAATTACAGGTGTGTGCTACCATGCCTGGTTATGAATGACTTCTTATATTATGAAATGTTTTGGATTAATAAATAATGCTTACATTCCCCCCCTAGATATCTGCAGAGTGAATGGGTGATCTTTCTGGTTTAAGTAGACTTTATCTTAATTATAATGTGCTTAGTGATTCTCAGAAGAATTCTGCCAGGGATTACATGTCACAGATGAGGAAACTGAAGGTCTCAGAGTCCAGGGCCTGCCCAGAGTCACGTGTGGGTGAAGTGGAACCAGATGACAGCAATATGGTCTCTATACTATACCCTCTTTTCAAGGTCCCAGAGCAGCTTGCAAGGGAAAATTATTCCATTATCTGCATGCCAGGCATCTGGTCACAGTTTGGAAGGGCAGAAAGCCCTGCAAGTATACAACTCATTCACTGTTCACACCAACTACATATATATGGTAGATATTTTTGGAGGTAGTCTAAGATACTAGGTTCTTGGGAAGGAAACCCAAGTCCTAATGAATGCCCAGCTCCAAACTCACATGAATGAGTTATATTTTAATAATGCGCTAGCGAAGACCTATTGTCTTTTTCACAATTAGAAATTTTAGTATTTTCCTTTAAAATGTGCCAGACTAAAATAATTTAATTTTTACTCAAATAGTTACAAAGTTCTGGGTATATTAATAAGATTATATGTAAAACTAATTATAGTTTTAAAATAAATTATAACTGGAACCACAACATAGCCTAATAAATTGTAACATTATTCTAAGCTTGGATGTGAATTACACAAAATGACTTGAGGAAAATCATACTTTCCAAACCTAGCAGATGTTATTATGCCTCTCAATCCATTTCCAGTCTTTTTTTTTTTTAACTCTGAATACAAATTTCCCCAACTGGTATTTATGGACTTTGTAAAGTCATTTATCTGTTCCCAAGGACAGAGATAGTATTACAAACTTTGTACAGTTGTATACAAATAGTGAAGTTGGAAAAATTGAGCTGGGAGAATATCCTCCATGACTGGTCCTTAATTTGCATTAACTTTCCAATCTTTACAGACCAAAGGAAAAGTCTTTTTTTTCTGTCCCTCCCTGGAGAATCATGGAATTAGAGAGAAGTCTTTGCACATGATTAGACCATGAAATTTGAAGGGGTGTTAAACGTATTTGGGCTTAAGAAAGCTTTTCTAGGAATACTGCCCTGGCAGAGGTGAGGTATTTTCTTCAGATTTATTAGCCAGGAGAGAAAAACTTATTTTAATGTTCCCACCGGCTCCATAAGTTATTTCTCTCTATCTGCTGTGGAGGAAAATAATCGAATTATTGATGTTTGTTGGCCTGTAAATGCAGCTGCTTTTTCATTTATATTGTTCATACACCCAATGTAAATATTCCAGACTTCAAGTAAATCAGCAGCTCAGGGCTCAAGATATATTAGTTTGACTAGCAATGCCAATGTTTTAATTCCTTCTAAGGAAAGTGGTATGTACTGATTTTATCTGCTGCCAACATGAATCCCAGTATGATTACATTCAGAACATTTAAGTATGCATTTCCAGGGTTTGAAAATTCCCCTCTCTAGGATCACTCTAGAAATTAAACTGATCTTTCTTTGATTACCATCCCTCTGAACTATACTGAAAGGCAAATGCAAAGGTTCATCTATCATATGCCTGATCCTATGTGTAGCCTACCTGACAGGACTGAGGAAATGAGCTGGTCAGGGAGAAAGGATGGAGACCTGCTTTCTGGAAGCCATGCTCCAAATAAAATATTGAAACAATATCTAATCTCTCTAGCCCACACTTAAGCTGGTATCTCTTCTTAGGGGGAGTCAGGTGAGTACCATCTGAGAGTCTATGCTATTTGGCTATACTGATATTATGTACAATATTATTGGGCATTTGTACCCCTGCAAAAACAGAGTCATTTTATGAACATTGGAGAAAATATTTCTATTTTTAATTTGAAAGATACAAAGTAGAGTTTTTAAAAAAGAAGATTTAAAAAATCTTATCTTCTGTTGAAGTCTTCTATTGAAATAAAGTTTAGAGAATATGTGTTCTGGAAACATTAGAGAAAACCTAAATGAAATATTAAGCACATTTTTGGATGTTCTTTTAATGGACGGAGTTTATACAAGGTTCTTCATCTATTGAGATATTAGGGAGAAAAATAGCACAGAGTGTTGGTTTTCACAGATAACCATTTATTTCACTTTGCTACCTTGACAATCTTCCTAAGAGAACTGCTAAGAATCAGAACATTCAGTGATTTGAATTCTCTCTCTGTGGAGTTGCTGGGGAGCCACTGATGCAATAATTGGGGAAAAATCCTTTTTAGTTCCCATTTAGATGGCGGCAAAATGACTTCTCTTGGGATATATTGCAACATCTCTTAATGACTTTGATTTACAATGGTAAAAATTGGCAAGTGCATTAACCTTGACAGGGGAAAAGCTTGATGCCCAAAGAAGTTATTTTACTCGTTGGTACTTAGGTAGTACAAACATAGCACTTTCCAAACAGAGTGTCCTCAATAAAGTGCTGTCCCACTGAGCCTGCAGGGGATCTCTGTTTTCATCACCAAATCCTTTAAACCTGTTCAAATCCCTGGACAAGCAGTAGCAAAATAATAAAATAGGCCAAAGGCAAAACACTCAAAACAATGTGTCTGCTTTAACAAAAACACTTTATTGTTTTAATGATATCAAAACACTGATCATATTATTTTATTACTTTAAAAATACCTTAGGATATTAATTAGCTGGACTTAGCCAATCTGTATGTATATATATTTCTCTGTGTGTGTGGTATTGGTGATTGAACCCAAGGGTGTCCTATCTCTGAGCTACACCCTCAGCCCTATTTTATTTTTTATTTTGGAATGGGATCTTACTAAGTTGCTGAGGGCCTGGCTAAGTTGTTGAGGCTGGTTTCAAATCTGTGATCCTCCTATCTCAGCCTCCCAGGTACTGGGATTACAGGCATGTATCACCACTCCTAGCTATGTACACATATTTCAAACCAACATATTAAATATTTTAAATATGTACAATCTGCATTTGTCAATTAAAGAAGTAAATTCATTATTTTGAAAATTGGGGTTTTCATATTAAAGACCAGAGGGTAAATAGCCCAAAGTGTTCAGTTTTAATAAGTTAAGGGACACGGATTACTCCATAATTCTAACATAAATGTCACTGCTTAATGCACATGGGAAACTAGATAATGGACAGATTTGTTGGTAGAATGAGTAATGTGATAAAACGAGATGAGAATTGGCCTTAGTTTGAAGAGCTTAGGTCAGAAATACTGTGGGGCAAGTAGTTCATACTCTCTACTTTTGTCCAGTGTGTCTGATAATGTACAAGCAAAGTGACAGTTTTCAATCTGGGCTCCTCCCCGACCATGTCCTCTTGCTGCGGAGTCAGCTCAAATACTTTAGAGTTTGGGCAATAAATAAATGTGGTCACAGTTGACTTTGGAGAATTATTAAATAATCTTTCCAAATACACACAGAGCCCTGTGGTCTGGAGTCTCACCAGTTTTTTTTTTAATCAAAAAGTTTGCTTGCTCCTTTTGAGCATGACAGTATTTAGCCAGTTTGAAAATAAGTTTGCAATTGGAGTATTTTTTATTCTGATGGTTAAAAGATGTATATATGTATATATATGTATATAATTTAGTATATAAATTCTTTCTGCTTCTGGACATTTGCCATTATTATTGTTTTTAATAGGATAAGAAAACATGAGAGAGCCAGATATATAAAGGAAAATGAATATTAAAACTGATTTGTGCAGGGTGAGGTGGTACATGCCTATAATTCTAGTACTTGAGAGTCTGAGTCAGGAGGATTATAGGATTGAGGTCAGCCTCAGAAATTTGGTAAGGCCCTTAGCAACTTAGCAAGATCCTGCTTCCTAAATAAATAAATGCAATAAATAAAAGTGCTGGAGGCGTAGCTCAGAGGTAGAATGCCCCTGGGTTCAATCACCAGTACCACAAAACAAGCAACAACAAAAATGAATTTGTAATTCTATAGGGACTTTTGCGTATTGAGGATGCTGTGAGAGGAGGCTTGTATACCATGGATCACATTTGCTAGCTCCAGTTTGGATTGTGTTCCCAATTAAAATAGAGCCTTGGTTAGACTAATTTTTCTTGGTGACTGATCTGTTATAGTCCCTAACATTCAGTTTTAACTACCATAAGCCATAGTTTAAACTAGTGAACCTTGGATTGGGACAATGTACAAAGGACTATGACTTTTTGGATAGGCAAAATTTATGTAAATATTTATATAAGCATATAAGATTTCCAAACTGATGTGCCTGCTTCACCATCCCCATCACCCACTATTTTAAATCTATTCTTTCTTGGCAAAACAAATTTTATGAGGGTAAGACTTGGTTTCTTTGCTGGAATTTAAGAAAACTTTCCAGAAAATCAAAGTTTAATCAGTTTTTCCTTCTGTGAGAAAATTCCAATAATGGAAATGGAAGGTTTCTATAGCTACACATCATGTTTTCTACATTTAACAAGAGCAGAGTTCTTAAGCAAGAAGGAACATAAATGGCTTTTATTAATATTCACATAATATTACCTCCCACTCACAATAAGACACATTAAAATTTAATCAACTAGTTAGCAAATAAATGCATCTAATATTAATTCTCTGATCATGCTGCTCATATTTGTATCTCCAGTCTGAATAATATATCTTTCTTTGCTTGGAGAATTAAAAACAAGCCTATATTTGATATTGTGTTGGTGTTCCATTTTCATGGCCTAATATCTTACAGAACATTAGTTCCATAAATGATAATTAAATAGTTTCTGCAAACTTTTTCAAAAGTGTTATGATGTATAACTAATATTCAATATAAATTTAAATAAATAGAATAGTAAGTAAATGTTAACACCCAAACTACTTTAAAGTTGAAGTGAAACTTTTGAAGGTCTTCAGTTACTAGAGGCATTTGTAATCTATAGCACTACCAACAAATGATACTCTTCTCATCTAGGACAATAGTACTCAATTGAAGATGATTTTGCTCCCTTTCCAGAGGACAATTGGCAAAGTCTGGAGACATTTTTGGCTGTCACAGTGGGGCACAGAGAGCTTGATAGTAGCATCTAATGAATGGAGGTCAGGGATATGACTAAACATTCCACAGTGTACAGGACAGTTGCCCACAATATAGAATCATCCAGTCCAGAGTGTTAATAGTATCCTTCTTGAGAACTCCTTATCCAGGACAATGTCTCTTCACTTTGTGAGGAATAAGTTTGGCAACCATAATACATTAAGTCACTTAAGTTACCAAGGAGTCCTAAAAGTTTTTTCTTTGATTTCAGAATCAAGTAAGATATCAATGATAATAAGTGGCTTTTGATTTAATATGTTGTTCAGGGAGAAAAATGTAGAACAAAAAAAAAAAGAAAAAAATCAAAACAATGCTTTATTTCTATTAGGTGATCCAACTGTTATTATTGATATGAAAATATCCAGAAATACTTTCCTTGCTTTTATTTTCTTGTTCCTTTTATTGGTGCATTGTAATCATACATCTTGCTGAAGTTGAGAGTGATAGAGGCATACATGTACACAGAACTCAGTGAGCCCTCCCCCAGTTCCCACCCAACTCCCTCCCCCCTCCCCTGACCTTCCTGTGCTCAACACAGTGATTGACATTACTAAGTGTATATACATCATGTTCATTGAAGTGTTTCCCTCTTCAAGTCTTCCTCCCCCATCCCATCTCCCTCAGTTAGGTCCCCTTCTTCACTCCACTAAGGTTTCTCCTCCTTTGTCTAGAGTCTCTCCAGTGTCCCAATTTCTCCCTAGCTTCCACTTATGAGGTAAAACATCTGACCTTTCACTTTTTGTGATTGACTAATCACACTTAGCATATTTTCTAGTTACATTCATTTTCTTGCAAATGACATAATTTTGTTCTTCTTTATGGCTAAGTAGAATTCCATTGTGTATATATCCCATAATTTTGTAATCCATTCATCTGTTGATGGACATCTTGGCTGGTTCCATAGTTTGGCAATTATAAGTTGTGTATCTATAATCAGAGGTATGCATGAATTGCTATGGTAGTCTGGTTTCAATTCTTTTCTGTAGATACCCAGGAGTGGTATAGCTAGATCATAAGGTAGGTTCATTTCCATTCTTCTGAGGACCCTCCTCACTGTTTTCCAAAGTGGTTGCACTAATTTGCAATCCCATCAACAATGTATCAGAGTTCCTACTTCTCCACATCCTTGCTAGCATTTATTACTGTTTGTGTTTTTAATGATTGCCATTCTAATTGGGGTTAGGTGAAACCTCAGGGAAGTTTTGATTTGCATTTCTCTGATTGCGAATGATGTTGAACATATTTTCATATATTTATTGGACATCTGTATTTCTTCTTTTGTGACATGTCTATTTAGTTCACTTGCCATTTTTTGATTGGGTTATTTGTTTTTTGGTGATGAGTTTCTTGAGTTCTTTGTATATTCTAGATGTTAGTCCTCTGTCAGAGGAGTAGCTGACAAAGATCTTCTGCCATTCTGTTGGCTCTCTCTTGAGGTTCTTGCTAGTTTCCTTTGCTGCACAGAAGCTCTTCAGTTTTATGCAATTCCATGTATTAATCCTTGTTTTAATTTCTTGTGCCTTTGAAGTTTTATTGAGGAAGTTCTTACTCATAGCTATATGTTGGAGTGTTGGTCCTATGCCCTCTTCAAGTAACTGCAGTCTCTGATCTAATTTTCAGGTCTTTGATCCATCTTGAATTGACTCTTGTGCAGGGTGAGAAAGTGGGGTTTATTTCCATTTTTCTACATATGGATAACCAGTTTTGCCAACACCATTTGTTGAAAAAGCTATTTTTTCTCCAGTGTATGTTTTTGGCCCCTTTGTCAAAAATCAATTGGCTGTACATGGGTGGATTTGTTTCTGAATCTTCTACTCTGCTCTACTGGACTATGTGTCTGCTTTTGCACCAATACTATGCTACTTTTATTACTATGGCTCTGTAGTATAGTTTGAAGTCAGGTCTTGTGATGCCTCCTGCATGGTTCTTATTGCTGAGAACTATTTTGGCTATTCTGGGTCTTTTTTGTTCCATATGATTTTTTGGGGGGGAATGCTGGGGATTAAACCCAGAGACACTCTACCTCTGGGCCATACCCCCAACCTATTTTATTTTTTATTTTGACAAAGGGTGTCACTAAGTTGCGGAAGACCTCACTAAGTAGCTGAGGCTGGCTGTGAACCTGCAATCCTCTTGTCTCAGCCTCCCAAGTACTGGGATTACAAGCATGCACTGCCACGTCCAGCTCCATATGAACTTAAGGAATGAAGAATAACCATGCTATTTTTATTAGAGATTGCATTGAATCTGTAGGTCAGTTTTGGAAGAATGGCCATTTTTATGATGGGAGATCCTTTCATCTTCTGAGATCTTCAATTTCTTTCTTTAGTGTTTTATAATTTTCATTGTAGAGATCTTTTACCACCTTGGTTAGATTTATTCCTAAGTATTTTATTGTTTTTGAGGTTATTGTGAATGGAATTGTTTCCTGGATTTCATTTTCAGTGGATTTGTGGTTGGTGTGGTATATAGAAAATCTTCTGATTTCTTCAGATTGATTTTGTATCCAGACACTTTGCTGAATTTGTTAATCAATTCTGAAAGTCTTTTAGTTGAGTTTATTGGGTCTCCTATGTATAGGATCATATCATTTGTAAATACAGAAATTTTCAGTTCTTCTTTTCCTATTTGTTTTTTAAATTTTATTTTATTAGTGCATTGCAATCATAGATCTTTAAGAATTTCAGGGTGGTTGATGCATACATGCACTCATCGGTCAATTAGCCCTCCCCAATTCCCACCCCTCTGCCTCCCCCCTCCCTCCTTCCCGTTTTCAGCATAGTAGTTGACTTTGATATCTTTGTGTATGTCCATCCTGTGCACCAGTTTGTTTCCCTCACCTTCCCTCCCATCACCCTCAGTTAGTTCGCCTTCTTCGCTCATCTGAGGTTTTCTTTCTTTGTCTGGAGCCCCTCCTATGCAGGGCCATGGCTCATCCTCCCATGACCTCAGCATTGGGGTACTCCGGGGCGGGTTGGGGTCTCACCCGCCCTGTGTCCCCAGCACCGGGGGGTCTCCAGGGGTGGGGCCCAGGGCTCACCCACCCTATGTTCCCAGCACCAGGGGATTTCTGGGGGCGCGGCCGAGGGCTCAACTGCTCTGCATCCCCAGCATTGGGGGAGGGGATCTCCGGGGACGGGGCCGAGGGCTCACCAGCTCCGCATTCTCAGCACTGGGGGGAGGGGTTCTCTGGGGGCAGGGCCAAGGGCTCACCCGCCCCACATCCCCAGCACTGGTGGTGGAGTTCTCTAGGACGGGAGGCCAAGGACTCACCTGCCCCGTGTCCCCAGTGCTGGGGGAGGGGTTTTCCGGGGGCGGGATGGAGAGCTCGCCCACCCAGCATCCCAAGCACTGGGGGGTTTCCGGGGGCAGGGCCGAGGGTTCACCCACCTCGCGTTCCCAGTGCGGGGGTCTCGGGATGGAGCCGGGGGCTGACCTGCCTGTGTTCTCAGTGCTGGCCCACTGGGGAGGGGGCCATGTCTCATCTACGTATATCCTCAATTCTGGGGTGTTCCAGGATGGTGTTGAGCTGCTCATGAGGGGCCGTGACTCTCCAGCTCATGTTCTCAGAGTTGGGCTGCTCCTGTGTATGGCCACCTCTTCTTTGTCTCTCCTCATCACACTCGTTGCGGGAGCAGGGTCTCAGGGCCCACCCCTTGAAACCATTGTTGCTGTAGGTGCAGTTCTGGATTGACTTGGGCTTCATCATGTTCTGGAGTTGATCGGTTTCAATGGTGGTCTATAGTTGCTGGTTTCACAAGGATTTGCTGTCTCTTTGCTGTTGGTCTCTGGGAGTCGCGGTGTAGGCGTAGCCCCACATAGATGGCGCCTTCGCCTCGGCTCTCCACTTACCAGGTGAAATGCATGGAGTTCTGTTTAGCCCCTCACTCTGTCTGCTGCCTCACACTCTGCTGCTTTTTGGCTCTCTTTATTTTGTTGAGTTTTGTCTGCCCCACTTTTCTTGTTAAGAAGCAGTCTTCCTGTCAGACGATTTCTGAGTTTCAGAGTGCCAGTGACACGCTGCCTCTCTTTATCTCACTCACCCTTGTTCTTTTTGGGCAGCTCTAGGGGGTCGTGCCATGTCCGTCCATGTCCTCAGTGCTGTGGTGTTCTGTGCCGGTGCTAGGCTACTCCAGGCAGGCTGTGTTTCACCTGTTCATTTTCTCAGTGTTGGGCTGCTCGTGTGCCTGGCCGCCACTTCTATGTCTCTCTGCATCGCTTTCTTTGCAGGGGACTGAGGCTCGTGTCCCACCCTTTGCAGTTGTCACTGTTGTAGGTGTGGGTCTGGTTTGACTTAGGCTTCACCATGGTCTGATGTCGACTGCTTTCGATGGTGGACTATAATCACTGGCTTCACAAGTATCAGCTGTTTCTTTGCTGGGGGATTCCGGGGGCCGCAGTGCTGGCGTGGCTCAGCCAAGATGGCGCCTTTGTCTCCGCTCTCCGCTCACCAGGTGAGATGCTTTGAGCTCCCTACCCACCTCCGCTCTTTCCACTGCCTCGCACTCCGCTGCACTTTGGTTCACATTGTTTTGTTGAATTTTGGCTGCCCTACTTTTTGTTTCAAGATGCAGTTTTCCCGCTGGCCGAGCTCCAACTCTTAGAGTGCCAGCAACATGCTGCCTCTTGCTATCCTGCCATCTTGGTTCTCCAACCATGTGGAGGCCAAACTCTGTGCAGAACCTGAGTATTTACTGAAGAGTCCTCCATTAGCAAAGTTACAAGACTGAGATCCTTTGTTTTTGGTGGAACTTAAAGATAATGTCAAATTCTGTCTACTACTGGAACAACTTGAACCTTTGAGGCTGCTGTTTTAGTGTATTCATGTATGAGGTGCTCTGGTTCCCACGGTAATATTTTTCCTTTCTTCTTTCCATGTTTTCTTTTAAAGCGATGAGACAGAAAAGTCCCAGATATTGCACTCACTGCAGTTACCACAAACAATTTTTTAGCTACTGGTGAAAATTTGATATGGGAGAGAGAATAGTACCAAGACAGAGGAAGATCACTCTTAATGCCGCTGTCTTCAAGGAAAACTGTGATTCGCTTACTGTTTCTTCTGACATGACTCCTCTTCTAATATGATCTCAGGCTCAGCAGCCTGGCAAACCAATCCGACTGAACACCCTGCGGGCCTTGCTTGGGGATGGGGACCCTCCCAATCTGTGTTGCTGCATGGATCCCTGCAGTTCCAACCCCGTGCCCTTGCTGCAGCCTGCGTCCCCTTGCCCCTTAGCTGGTGCACACATTGCATGGCCACGCCACTCTCCACTGCACCCCGCCCCTGTACCCCATACTTGCTGTACCCTTTTCCTATTTGTATTCCTTTGATTTCCTTCTTTTGACTTATTGGTCTGACTAGAGTCTTGAGTACTATATTGAAAAGGAGTGGTGATAGTGGGCATCCTTGCCTTGTTCCCAATTTTAAAGGGAATTCTCATAGTTTTTCCCCACTAAACATGATGTTGGCTGTGGGCTTATTGTATATTGCCTTTATGATGTTGAGGTAAGTTCCTTCTATTCCAATTCTCTGTGGTGTTTTTAACACGAATGGGTGTTGTATTTTGTTGAATGCTTTTTCAGCACCTATTGAGATGATCATGTGATTTTTGTCCTTAGTTCTGTTTATGTGGTGAATTACATGAATTGTTTATTGTATGTAGAACTAGCCTTGCATCCCTGGGATGAACCCGACTTGGACATGGTGTATAATTTTCTTGATGTAGTTTTGAATGTGTGTTGCTAGTATTTTGTTTAGAAGTTGGCGTTAAGTTTATCAATGACATTTGTGTGTAATTTTCTTTTCTTGAGCTGTCCTTATTCAGTTTTGGTATTAATGTGATACTGGCTTCATAGAATGTGTTTGGGAGAATCCTGTCTCTTTCTATTTCATGGAATAGATTAGAAGTATGGGATTAGATCTATAAAGGTTTTATAAAATTTGGCTGGGAAACCATCTGGACCTGGGTTTTTCTTTGATGGTATGTTATTTATTGCTGTTTCAATCTCTTTGCTTGCTATTGGTCAGTTTAAATTTTCTATATCATCTTGATTCAATTTAGGAAGGTTGTATGTGTCTAGAAATTTGTCAATTTCTTCTAGGTTTTCCATTTTGTTGGAATATAGTTTTTCAAAATAGTTTCTGATGATCCTCTGGATTTCTGTAATGTCTGTGGTGATATAATCTTTTTTGTCTCTTATTGTAGTAATTTGGGTTGATTCTCTCTTTATTTTGGTTAGGTTGGCTAATGGTTTATCTATCCTTTTTGAGAAATAAGTTTGATTTTTTGCATTTTTTTGTTCTCTACTTCATTGATTTCTGCTCTGATTTTAATTATTTCCTGTATTCTACTGGCTTTGTGATTAGACTGTTCCTGCTTTTCCAGGGGGTTGAGGTGTGTCATTAGGTTGTTTCTAGGAATTTTTTTATTTCTCCCCTTATTTCTTCTATGATCCAGCCCTCATTCAGCAGTGTGATATTCAGCTTCCATGTATTTATGCGATTTCTCTGGTTCTCCTCATTGTTGATTTCTAATATAATTCTATTATGGTCTGAAAAGATGCAGGGCATTATGTCACATTTTTAAAATTTGCTAGTGCTTGCTCTGTGTACCAGGATATGGTCTATGTCAGAGCAGCTTTCATGAACACCTGAAAAGAATGTGTATTGAGCTGTAGTTGGATGAAATATTCTGTATATATCTAGTAGGTACATTTGGTTTGTGGTGTTCTTTGGTCTGAGGCATCTTTGTTGATCTTTTGTCTGGAAGATCAGTCTAGTTGTGTGAGGGAATTATTGTATTGGGGTCTATGTGAGACTTACTGTCACAAAGAGTTTGTTTTATAAAAGTGGTTGCTCCTATGTTCAAAGCATTAGTGTTGACTATCGTTATATCTTATTGTTGGATTGTTCCTTTTGCCAGTAAAAAATGACCTGCTTTGTCTTTTCTGATAAGTTTAGGCTTGACATCTATTTTGTCTGATATGAGAGTTGCTACTTCTGCTTGTCTTTGAGTTTCACTTTCATGGATTACCTTATTCCAGCCTTTCACCTTTAGTTAGTGACTATCTTTACTGTAAGATGTGATACTTTCAAACTGCATATAGATGTAGTATGGTCTTTAATCTATTTTGCCACTTTATATCTTTTAATTGGGGGGTTGAGGCCATTGATATTCAGTATAATTATTGAGAGATGATTTTTATTTTATTTTTATTTTATTTTATTTTTTTTTGCGGTACCGGGGATGGAACGCAGGGGCATTCTACCTCCGCGCTACGCCCCCGGCCCTATTTTTTATACTTTATTTTGAAACCGGGTCTCACAAAGTTGCGGAGGGGCTCACTAAGGAGAGAGAGAGAGAGAGAGAGAGAGAGAGAGACAGGGAGAGAGAGAGAGAGAGAGAGACAGGGAGAGAGAGAGCGAGAGAGCTGAGGTTGGCCGCGAACCCGGATCCTCCGGTCTCCGCCTCCCAAAGTACTGGGATTACAAGCGTGCGCCACCACGCCCAGCTGAGAGATGATTTTTAATTCCTATCATATCAAGTGGTATTTTCTATTTGAGATAGTGTTTGTTCTTTGCTTAGCTGTTCATTTAATGGAAATCATCCTTTCTCTGTGTCTGATTTTTTTTCTTCTTAGAGTATTTTCTCTAGTAATGGTTTGGAAGATATAAATTCTTTCAGCTTCTGTTTGTCATGAAATATTCTTGTTTTTTCATTAGATTGAAAGATTTCTTTGCTGGGTAGAGTAGTCTTGGCTGAAAGTTGTTTTCTTTCAAGGTTCGGAATATGTCATTCTAGGCCCTCCTGGCTTTCATGACTTGGTTTGAGAAGTCTGGAGTGATTCTTATTGTTTTACCTCTGGTCTTTTACTCTCATTGAATTTAAGATTTTCTTCATGGCCTCTACGTTAGTCAGTTTGATTATTATGTGGCATGGTGAACTTTTTCTCTGTTCTTGTCTAATTGGGGTTCTATGTTTCCTGTACCTGTATATCGACTTCTTTTTCTATGTTGGGAAATTCTCTGATTTTATTTCTCTGAAGAGATTTTTGGATTACTTTTTTTTCAGCTTCTAGATTCTCTTCTATGCCTATTATCCTTAGGCTTTCTCTTTTAAAGTTATCCCAAATCTCTTGAATATCAAGTTTATGCTGTCAAATTAATTTTTCTATATTAAAGACTATGAGTTCATTTTTGGAGTGATCTTCTTCTAGGAGTGAGACTGTTTTCCATGTGGTCTAGTCTGCCATTGATAGTTCGTATTGAAGTTTTAACTTGATTTATTGCATCCTTTTTATAATTTGATTTATTGCATCCTTTTTATGTGCTTTTATTGGTGCATTATAGTCTCACATCACAATGGAAATCAAATTGAAATTAACATACATGCATGAAGCACTCGGTGCCCCCCTCCCCTCCCCCCTTGCATCCTTCACTTCCTTCAGAGCTTCTTTTTGATTCCTGTTCAGGGTTTCAGTTTTGTTGTTGATATGATCTTTCATAACTTGCAAGTTTTCCTGAACTCTTTTCTAAAATACTGAATCATTTCAACTACTAAACTTCTCATTTCTCCTTCTGGCATTCTCTGCAACTCTGAATTGGTGAGTTCTGTTGTTGTAGGGTTGTGGGGACTCATTGTTTCCTTGCTCTTATTCTTTCTCATGTTTTTAGGTTTCTTAAATTTGTATCTTTGTTGCATTTGCTGGTTCTCTCTCATTCTGTGGAATTCCTATGTCTAATTGCTCTCTCTTTATGATATCCTGCCCTGGAGGTGAATATTGACCTCAACATATGTCTTAAAAGTGAATAATCTAGCCGGGCATGGTGGCGCATGCTTGTAATCCCAGTACTTTGGGAGGCGGAGACCAGAGGATCCGGGTTCGTGGCCAACCTTAGTGCGCATGCGCGTGCGCGCGATCGATCGATTGATCGATCTCTCTCTCTCCCCCTATCTCTCTCTCTCTCTCTCTCTGTCTCTCTCTCTCTCTCTCTCTACCTAGTGAGGCCCTCTGCAACTTCGTGAGACCCGGTTTCAAAAATAAAGCATAAAAAAATAGGGCCGGGGGTGTAGCGTGGAGGTAGAACGCCCCTGCATTCAATCCCAGGTACCACAAAAAAAAAAAGTGAATAATCTGAGTAATATGGGTAGTCATGGCTTTCCATTAATTATTTATCACCCTACAATACTGTCTCTGTGGTCTGTGTCCTGTATCACCCCTCTGTTGTTCTGCCCGTAGACCACCAGCACTGGGTTGCAGCTACTCAAGGACCCTGTCTGCCCCCTGCAATGGTGACATTGGTGGATTGCAGATGTTAAAGACCAGGGTCCTGCCTGTTGCCTTCCTAATAGGGAGTGGTCTCTGAGGTGCAGGCAAGTGCAGTTTGTGTCCTGTTCATTTCTAAACTTCTGTGTGTGGGATGCTGGGAGGTTTCATCTGTTGGCTGGGATTGGCCTGTCCTTAGTTCTGGAAGTCTATTGTGTTGGTTCACCTATCTGGTCCAGCCTCAGCAGTAGGGGTTTAGAGGAGTCATCTCATATATACAAGGGAAAACTGTGATGTAAACAATGGTGGAGGGTGAATGGAGAAGAAGGGGTAGAGTGAGGGATGCAAAAATAAAGTAGAAAATAGAATCAAGTAGAAGAGTTTAAGAAAGGATAGAAAAATATAAAAATACAATAAAAATAATCATACTGAGAATAAAGAAAAACTCTAGTAAACAATATAGAATATATAGATATAGTGGTAAGGAATGGAAAAAATACAATGGACAGGCAGATAGGTGCACTGGGAATCAAACAAACAAAACAAAACACAGAGAGTCAAAGTCACATACACTCACAAGAGAAAAGAAAAAGAAAAAAAGAAAAAGAAGAGGAGAACCTTAAGAATTGTTTAACAGAGAGTGGGTAAAATTTCCTTGTTGGAGAGGAGTTAAATGTTGTGACTTTGGATAATCCATTGTTGAGTTTTTCTTTCTTCTTGGATTGAGGCTTGCTTAGAAGAGATGTGATTGCTGTTCCAGAGCTCTGGTTCAAGTCTCTGCTCCCCTGCCTGCTGGGTTTTCTACTTTGTTAATGAGGCAGGGTGGGTGGGGGGAGGAGAAAATGAAAAGAAAGGAGGGAGAAAGAAAGAAAGGAAGGAAGGAAGGAAGGAAGGAAGGTAGGAAGGAAGAAAGAAAGAAAGAAAAAGAAAGAAAGAAAACACAATAGGGAAAAGAGAAAAAACCTACAAATGAATGAACACACAACAACAGCAAAGAAACCCAACAAACTCACCTCTGCCTCTGGGTGCATGGTGGGTCTAGAGAGGTAAGGAGGGATAGGGTCATGAATTTGGTCACCTTTTTCTCTCCTGTGCCACTGTGGGAATGTGTGATTCTGTGTCTGGACCCCTTGCTGTCTATGGAGTTAATCTCAGGTTGCTGGGTATGAAATTTTCCGGGGTTTCTGAAGTTCCCACCGATCAAAGGTGCATGTTATTATTCTTGTGTCTCCGCTTGCTCAGGGATTTGTTGCTTCTTTTTTCTTTTTCTTCAGCCTTGGTGTTTAAACGTGTCCTTGTAAATATTCTTGAGTTTCTCTGTTTTTAGTTCCCACCTCCCATGAAGGTAGTCTGGGATGTGGGTTGCAGCTCAATCCGGAGCTCCTGAGGTGAGTTAGAGGCAAGATCACCTTAGGGTCTTATACCATCACCATCTTCCTCCCCTCTCCTCCACAATTTGTTTTTAAGTGTAAATTCTACCAAGGTTCTTTGGGTCAGATATAGTAGACATCTAAGGAGAAGAATAAGTCATACAATTAATTATTCATGACAGATTTTCAAGGTTCTTTTAAAGAGACATAATTAAGAGAAGTACTTTGGAACAACATTTCTTGGAATAGAAAGAGTTGTCAACATTTAAAACATTTTTTGATTAAGTTTATTCATCCCCAGAAAATTTCAAAAGACTTCCTCTCCCTACCCAAATGAAATTAATAGATATATTTTCTCCTCAGTGATTTTAACGAGCAACATATTTTAAAAATTTCTTGATTGCTCTATTTGATCATTCTTGGTATGTACTTAAAATTTTAAAAGTTTGCTTTTAAACAATTCTGGTGAAGTGTGAGATGAATGCTGTTGAGAAACAGAAATAAAACTCACTTTAGTAACTTACAAAACTATTCAGTGAAATATATACTTCATGCAGGCAAGTATCTTGTCTGTCTTATTAGCTGTAGTCCCAGTACCTGGATCAATCCCTTGCAAATTGGGTGAATTTAAGAAAAACTAGTGAAATTAACACACACAAATTAGTTTTTCCAGTCCATAGATACACTGTAAATATACCTATGCTTAAATGAGTAAAAAATGAATTCAGAAGAGGATACATAGAATAAGAAGCAGTATCAGAGAGTCAACAATTATGACAAATACTCAAAAAGCTTAGAATAAGAAAGTCTAGGGTACTATTTTCCTTTTACTTTTCGTTTTCATACATTTATTGGTGCATTACAGTTTCACAACATAAAGTAGTTCATAGTGATAGTGATTTACATGCACACAACACTTGGTGAGCTTTTCCCTGGCTCCCTCCTGAATCTCCCCTTCCCCATACATGAAAATGAGATTGGCATTGGTATTCTCACATATGTACATAATGTCAATAGAAGTGTTCCCCTCATTAATTCTCACTCTCCCGACCCCCATCCCACTCTCTCCTATACCACTTCCCTCACTCCACTGGGGTTTCTCTTCCATTATCTAAAGTCTCTCTTGTATCCAATTACTCCTTAGTTTCTGCATAGGAGAGAAAATATATGACCCTTCACTTTCTGTGACTGGCTTGACTTCTTGATGATTGTCATTCTAATTGAAGTTAGATGGAATCTCAGTGTAGTCTTGATTTGCATTTCCCTGATTGCTAATGATATTTAACATTTTTCAAATATTTATCGGCCATTTGTATTTCTTCTTTTGTGCATTGTCTAGCTCAATTGCCCATTTCTTGATTGGGTTATTTGTTTTTTTTAGTGTTAAGTCTTTTAAGTTCTTTGTACATTCTAGATATTAGTCCTCTGTCAGAACAGTAGCTGGCAAAGATCTCCCATTCTATAGGCTCTCTTTAGACTCTTGATGGTATCCTTTGATGAACAGAAAATTTTAGTTTAATTTCATCCCATTTATTAATTCTTGTTTTAATTTCCTGAGCTTTGAGGGTCTAATTGAGGAAGTTTCTACCTGTGCCTGTATGTTGGAGTGTTGGACCTATGCCCTCATCTAGTAATTTCAAATTCTCTGGATTAATTTCCAGGTCTTTGTCCATCTTGAGTTGACTCTTGTGCAGGGTGAGAGGTAGGAACTTAATTCCATGTTTCTACAAATGGAACCAGTTTTCCCAACACAATTTGTTGAAAAGGCTGTCTTTTCTCCAATGTATGTGTTTGGCACCTTTTTAGAAAATCAATTGGCTGCAAGTGTGTGGATTTGTTTCTGTACCTTCTATTCTGTTCCATGGGTCTATGTGTCTGTTTTTGTGCCAATACCATGCTTTTTTAGTGCATGTGCCAATAACTATTAAATGAGCACACTTTTTCTAGATTTCTTTACCCAAAAATGTCATGTGGGGTATAGGCCTGGTAAGTTAACAGAGGGACAGTGAGTTGCTCATCTTCTATGTCCTTTGCCACACCACTCACATCTTGTGCACTAAGAGTGGCTGCTTCCACCAACTGGACATTTACTCACACAAAACAGAGTTTCACCCAAGCTAGCTATTCTCCAATTTCTTCATTTAAAAATCTATTTCGTTGCCTTTCTCTTAACTTTATTTACATATTCTCTTTTGAAGTGTGTTCATTTTATTTTCCCACTTTATAAGTAAATAAGTACTCTTATAAATAAATCAAAGTTGACCAGAAAAATTATCTGGATACTTCATCAGAAATGCATAAATAGGTGATATATTCACTCCTAGAGTTTTAACTTCCACATATGCACTGTTGACTCCCAATATGTAATTCTAGTCCACTCCTCTTGAGCAACTCATACATTTATTTTTTAATTTTTTATAGTTTTATTGGTGCATTATAGTCTCACATCATAATGTAGTTCATCGTGATAGTGACATACATGCACACAGAACATTTCTAACTTTCTACTGAAAAGCTACATTTAGGTCTTCATGAGTCCCCAATTATACTTGCCTTAAATCAAACACACGACATTATCTCCACTCAAACTTGCTTTTCTATCTTTATTTTCCACCCAAACAAATGGACTTCCCCAGTTTTTAAGAACTATGGAGAAGTCTACAAATTATAATTCAGTGTTTATCCACAATTCAAACTTGTTTCTCAACAAAGTACAATTTCGATCTCTAATGAATAAACAGAGGTTAATTCTTCATGACTCATGCTTATGTTCTGTTATTGATTACTCATGCCAGATGGTTATTCACACACCAAATAAGATAGAAGTTAGGAAAAATGCTGGCTGTCAGTAAAAAGACCTTTTAGACATTTGAGATTACATTAAGAATCTTCTTTTTCTGGTATGAGTAAGGTAATAAGAACGTTAAAATTCTGTGAAGCTACTTTTAATGAAAAATTAATGAGAATAATATACAGTTAATAATGCTTGCATGGGTCCAGTATAGGTGTTCAGTAATTGTTGAACTGCAATATGCTTTATGCTTTGAGATTATGGTGGACAAAGGAGTTTAATCTTACTTGAAAACATATTTGAAAGAGCAGACCCATAAAGTCTGTGCTTTACCAGATTCATACAACAAATAAGACAAAAATCAGGAGTCAAATTCAGACTTATAGGTTTCCAATTCAGTGTCTCCTTTATTAAACCATTTTGCCTCCCATCTTAAAAATAAAAAATGTACTTAAAATGTATATAATAAGAACTAAGGATGTTTTAAATTCCTTGAATTCATCAGTCTCCTTCCTATCCTAAGGCTCCTACATAGGATAGTCTTCTGCTTGGAATGTTCTTTGCTTCCTCTTGGCTCCTTTTCATTGAGTTTGTCCATGGTCCTTTGTCTTCAGATCCCACCTCCAGCATTTCCTTTTTAGGGAAACTTTCAGTTACATCCCATTTTAGTACAGATGCCTGTTATAAAAATCTGCATTTCCCCCCAAAAATATTACAATATTGTTTTTAAATATGTGTTTGTGTGATTACTTGTTTAATAACTTTATTTCCCCTTAGAGTAGAAACACTATACAAGCACAGCTTGAATTTATATTGTTCTGCATTGTATCTGCAGGGCAAAGGATGCCTGGTACATAATAAAAAATATTGAATACATAAAGGAATATGATAATTGCATAAACTAAGAGGATATTCTAAAGAAAATTACGTAAAAATATAAGAGAAAAATCCATCACAATTACATTATAGGCTAAAATCAGCCGCTCAAAGTTCTGAGACTAAAGAATTCCACGAATCACCTCCACTGAAATTTTTCTAAAGCTACAGATGGTTCTAGACACATTTTTCTGTTATTTACTTATATTACTCAGCAACAATAAATGTTAGATTATGCTTACCGTAAGTTTTATGAATGTGTACTTGCCTGAAGATTGTGATCACTAATTACTAAATAATGGGTGCCTCTGGGATACAGGGCACTAAATGAGGCATTTAATGGAAAATAGAGATGATACCATCCTTACCATTAAGTTGCTCTCTGTGAATGCATTTTATGGTTGAAATATTTTATTAAACATCTGCTTCTCTGGAAATGGACACCATCTGCTGGAAAAGAGGAGACAGAGAGAGTCAAGAAGGAATTTTAAAAAATACTGAGTTCATTACTTTGATTAACTTAACCTATCACTGTTATATAGTTCTCGTGTTTAATATTTGATATCTATCTGTATTAGCAGTTTAGAACACTAAAACAAATCACCATAGACTACATGAATTAAACAAGAGAAGTGTACTTTTCACAGTTCTTGAGTCTGAGAAGTCTGAGATCAGAGTCACACCATGGTCGTGTTCTGACCAGGGCCTTTTTCCTGGTTTGCAGATGGCCAACTTCTTGCTGTGTCCTCACATGGTGAAAAGTAGAGTGTGAGAAGAAATAAACTCTCCTCTGTCTCTTCTTATAAGATCTCCACCCTCATGAGCTAACTGAATTCCAAAGATCCCAATCTCCAAATATTATCACATTGGATATTAGGATTTCAACATATGATTTTGGAGGAGACAGACATGTTCAATCCATAGAAACATCAGTGCAGTTTAGTTTTCTAAAAAAATGTAATTTATTTTGCCAGTGGACCTGAGTAGCGTCTTTGAGTATCCACAAAGTGTTTATTATGTGCCAGGCATTGTACTAAGTCATGGTGATAGAAAGATAAACATGCATCACTTGCCTTCAGGGATCTCACAGACTGAGGCAGAAGAGTGAGTAGACAATGGCATGCCATTGGTCCTGAGATGTAAGTGCACACGGGTCTTATGAGGGTACCAAAGAGCATGGGGCTCACAGTGAGTTCTGGTTAGGCTTTCTAATAGAAATGATGCTTTTGGTTATTCTGAATAACAAGAACTGGCTGCCTTTATTTCCTTTAGGGCTCTAATCCCAGTTTGTGATTATACATCAGGGTAATTATTAGATTAATGTTTGTATCTACCACTAGATACTAAGCTCCCATTACATCAGGTACAATGTGTTTTGCTCAGGGACAATGTGTTTTGCAATATCTTTTGAAACTTAGTAGGTATATACTCTATGACACAGATATAACATTCCCAAGTTATTTCTCCCAAGAGAAATGTGTACATATGTTCATCTAAGAATGTTCATGTTAGCTCTGTTTAATAATACTTGTTTAGGCCTACACTGAAAATGAATCAAATATCTATCAAACATGGAGTAAATAATATTGCAGTTTATTTAGGCAGCATTGACAATGAATGTAAAAAAGTAGATGAAAAAATGTGGGTATATTTCACAGATATAATATTGGGCCAAAAAGCCAGACACAAGAGGGAACATAAGGATTAACTCAATTTAGAGAAAAATGTAAAACAGGCAAAATTAACCAGTGGTCTTAGAGGTCAGGACAGTGGTTTCCTTTGGAGGAAGGAATGCCTTGTTGGTGGTGGTATGGGGAATGGAAGCTTCTAAGGTGGTAATAGCATCCAAGTTGTTGATCTGAATGGCATTTACACAGGTGCATTCCTTCTGAAAATTCCCTTTTAATGACTTTTGAAATTTCCTCTTTATATATCCCATTTTAATAGACAAGTTTATTGAACAGATGAAAACTTGGAGTTACTTGCTTAATAGGTATATACTATTAAGCATCCCTATCTGGATGTTGCTAGGAAAGGGTCAGTAGAGATGACAGACAAGAGGAATTTGATGGGATGCCACTCTGAAGAGGTGAGTAGGGATGAGGCCAGTGTGTTGCTGAAAGGGTCAGTCCCTCCCACTCCAGGACAGAAGGAAAGATGCTGTGCATTTTTGCAGAGGATTACTTTTTAATCAGGCAAGAAGGCTTCTCCTTTTCTTACAGTCTTAAATCCTAACCTCTCTTCACCCTTTGAGTATTGAGAATTTGTCCTAAGGATTTCAACAAAGCAAAACAAACCCCATGAACAAATGGAAATTAAAAATTGTCTTGATATGAAGTTCTTAGAAGGGTTTTGGAAGGGGATCCTGATGGTTTTCTTCTTGGTAGGACCACCTTTATAGTGGTTAGTAACTAAGATTTTGTTTTTATTTTTCTCTTCCTTCTGTCCATGTGAGGATAAACATTTGATTGGGAGTTCTGGTACCAGCACTTACAATAGGATTGAATACAAAATTAAAAAAAAACAAAAAACAAAAACAAAAAACCCCTTTGCATAGAATTAAGAGCTAATTAGGCTCTGATGCATACTAAAAGAAATTTATTATGTTCTAACAACTTGGTAATCTTCAGAAGGGGTGAGCATCCTGCCTATTTTGTTGCCAGTATTGCTCAGAGTTGTCTGGAGTAACATTCTGCCTCATGGACACACCTGAATTATCCTCATACTCGCTTCAATTTTCCACTTAGCTGAAGTTACGAGGCATTCTCTTTGCGAATTGAACCAAATGAGGCAGACCACTTTGAAATGACTATACAACATGGTGTGAGGACAATTTAAAGACAGATTTGCAGAGGAAATGAAGGTAATTCTTCAGGAATCAGAGCTCTCGAATCAGCTGAGAATTCTGAATTCTCTTTTGACTGGCATAATCGCCCTGCATTAGACAATATTGGTATGTGCACTCCTTTTCTTCAAGGGCTGTATAGATAATCTTTCTTTCTGACAGCTATCTCTTGACTGGTGGAGAGTGAGGTTGTACAGATGGTTTCACAGAGCCTCAGAGATTAAGTAAATCACTAAAGATTAAATAGTGAGAAGTAAACAGTCAAACTTAATTTATCCGAATTGTTAGGGCTCCAAGACATGTTCAATAATGACATAAACTCTGTTTAAATTCTGTCCTTTTTATCAAGGTGACCTATATATGTTTTCCTTTCTGATAAAACACCTGATGTAATTAGATATATCTAGCAATATGTACCACAACAAATAAGTTCTATCCAAATTCTGAGGTCCAATATAAGTTTTATGTCTAAATAAATGCTTCCAATATTAATGCAAACCTTAGCTGCTTTCTTTTGTGAACAATTACATGTACACACTTTCTACCATCAATTTGTTGTTTAATAATGTAATAAGTTCTTGTCTGGGATTTCCAACAAGATGAAGCCTCTCTGAAAAGAAATATGCTGTTTCTGATTTATAAACAAGTGCTCGGTAAACAATTTCTTTTTACTCATAGCATCTTTAAAAAGACAAATACAAGAATCTTATAATATTCAGAAAGAAATACACATCCTCAAGTCAATTTCACCAAATTTTAATAGTAGGCATTTTTACAATAAGTCATTCCTTGGTTGGAGTCTACACGTAAAATGAGTTGATAAACTGGAATTGAAATCCAAACCTCAACTTCAGTCAAGATGATAAAATGAAAAGAGAAATAAGGAGTTATGAGAAGTTTGGCCATTTAGGTATAGAAATAATTTTTCCTCAATTATTAGGAGAGCAGCCACAAGCATCTGTTCATGTGCCAGAATTTGGGTTTGTACCTTTACTCTGATGGAACTATTTTTACTACAAATGTCTTGACTGGATGATTTTATAACTTTGAAAACCAAACATAACTTTTCTGGTGTTTTAGCCATTTGTTTTTTTCCTTTCTTTCTACTAAACCAAGGAAACTTAATGGCAATTCCCCATCAATAGAAGCAATTTGTTATAATGACAGGTGATGCTTGTTTGTTGTGTATATCATTCATTTTCATGAAAAAATAATAAGGCTTAGCACTCAGAACATCAATGCCAAAGAATAATTTATGTTTTGTTTTTCTAAGCACCATTTTTTAAAAAGTTGTTCTCTGCAACTTAGTGAGACCCTGTTTCAGAATAAAAATAGGGTTGGGGGTATAGCTCAGAGGTAGAATGCCCCTGGGTTCAATTCCCAGTACCACACACAAAAAAAGTTGTTATTAAATATGTACAAAGTTTGATAATTTTTTCAGTTTTGATTTTCGTAGTGAGGTCCTATGGATGATCCAGGTTGTACTCAGCAAATTACATGTTTGATAAATGCTTAGGGGATCAATCAGTTCCCTGACCACAAAATGCAGCTATTATCCCAGCCTGTCATCACAATAAAGCTGTTTTCTAAGACCATAAGCAAGACCGGACCAGGACAAAATGGCAATCTACGGTCTCCAGGTAGAAGAGGGGAATGGATACTGGTTTCTTATCTAATGATGTCAGAGAGTCTGAGCCATTGGAGTGAATCACCAGCCGATAGAGCTCATCAGAGTATGACTCAGCTGGACTCTGAGATGCTGCACTTCAATTATTGAGCCTCATTTCTCTGTATTTATCTCTATTTTGTTCCACAGTTTCTTATTCAATCTTACTCCACACCCTGGTTTGCCAAGAATCTTTTCTTTATTGTCACTTCTTATTTTCTTTACAGAATTACTTTTATCTCTGGGTTGCAGTCCCATTCAGTCCCTTCTCTTCCCTTGTCTTTCTCATGGTACTGGATATGGTTATTGTCACTACAAGTCACTTCTTTCCTGATTCCTACAGGATGGGGTCTCAGTTCCTCATCAGCCCTTAAATACCAGAGGGTCATTCTCCATGTAGGATTAAAATATCTATCTATCTATCTATCATCTATCTATCTATCTATCTATCTATCATCTACCTATATCATCTATCTATCATCTATCATCTATCATCTATCTATCATCATCATCTGTCTATCTATCATCTATATGACAATTGTCATATATATGACAATTAACAGAGTGAAAACACAATCTGCAGAATGGGAGAAAATATTTGCAAGCCATATATCTGATAAGAGGTTAATATACAAAACATACAAGGCACTCCTACAACTCAATAGCAAGAAAAATAATCTGATTAAAAATAAAGGAATTGAATAGACATTTCTTGAAGGAAAACATGTGATTGGACAACAGGTATGTGAAAAAGTGTTCAACATCACAAATCATGAGGGAAATGCAAATTAAAACCACAATGAGATATCATCTCATACTTTTTAGAATGGCCATTATCAACAATACAAAAGATAACAAGTGTTAGGGAAGAAGTGGGAGAAAAGGGAGCCATTGCATACTGTTGGAGAGAATGTAAATTGGTATGGCAATTGCAGAAAATAGTCTGGAGGTTCTTCAGAAATTAAAAATAGAACTACCTTATAATCCAGCAATCCTGCTGCTAGGTATATGTCCAAAGGAAATTAAATCAGTATGTAGAAGAGATAGCTCCATGCTGATGTTTATTGCAACATTATACAAAATAGCAAAAATATGAAATTAACCTTCATCCATCATTGGATTAATGGATAAAGGAAATGTGACTGTATATATATATATATATATATATATATATATGCAATAGAATTGTATTCAGCTATAAAAAAGGGAATCCTATCACTTGATACAACATGGATGAACCTCGAGAACATTATGTTAAGTGAAATAAACTAGGCACAGGAAGATAAACACCGTATGATCTCATATGTGGGATCTACAAAGGTTGATCTCATAGAAGCAGAGAGAAAATTGGTAGTCATTGAGTGCTCAGAGTGGAGATTTGGAAACATGTTGGTCAAAGTATACAAGGTTTCAGACAGATGGAAGGAATAATTTCAGGAGATCTGTTATACAATGTGGTGACTATAGTTAGCAATATATTGTATTATTGAAAAATGCTAAGAGAGTGGATGTAGAGTATTCTCATTGTAATAATAATGTGAGGTGATACATGTCAACTGGCTGGATTTAGTCACTCCACAATATATAGTCTTCAAGACATTGCATTGTACATGAGAAATATATACAATTTAATCTGTGAATTTAAGAACATAGAATAAAATGGTTATAATGATTACAATTATGACCATTATAATAAGATTTTTTTCTACAAATGGTTTTCGATTTTCTTGATCCAATTGTACCTTTGATACTACTCTCAAAATCCAAACACCCTTAAAATGACAAAATAACTAAGTAGATTGAGTGCTCAGTGTCAATAGTAGCATTAGTAAGTAACTCATGATGGGGAGTAGAGAGACGATTACAATAAACCCATACAGAGATGTAGTATGGGCACGATTATGAAAGAAAATTGCATCTGGGAAAGTAGCAGATTTGGAAGCCTGCTGGGGCTTTGAAGGACTTTAGAATCTAATTCCTTGGCTGAGAGGAAGACTTAGAAAAAGGAAAAGGACAAATATAATGACATTGTGGGACAGACTTATTTCCTCTAGAGTATGCTAATAGAATGAAAAAGGGATTATTGTGGTAAATTTAATAATCAAACAAACCAGGTCAACATGTACAATACAGCATAGTTTTAGAAAGTTGCTGCTGAAGATTTTAGTTGAAAGCACCCAGGCAGTTAGAAGGTTGAGGACAGTTCAAAGTTCAAGAAATTAATGTATTCTTTTCTTCCTCCCCACTCCTTTCCTTTCCTTTCCTTTCCTTTCCTTTCCTTTCCTTTCCTTTCCTTTCCTTCCCTTCCCTTCCCTTCCCTTCCCCTTCCCCTTCCCCTTCCCCTTCTCCTTCCTTCCTTCCTTCCTTCCTTCCTTCCTTCCTTCCTTCCTCTCCTCCATTATGTACTAGGGATTGAACCCAGGGATATTGTACCTCTGAGCTGTACCCTCAGCCCCTTTTATTTTTAACTTTGAAACAGGGTCTTGCTAAGTTGCTAAGGCTGGCCCTGAACCAGTGATCCTCCTGTCTCAGCCTCCAAATACTGGGATTACAGTCATGCACCACCACACCAGGGTATATTCTTTTCTTAAAAACAAAATATTGCTTTCTATTCAATTTGACAAGCATTTACTGAGTACTTACAACGAGCTAGGTCTATGCCATTCATGGGCTTACTAGAGAGAAATGAAGAAAAGAATAAAGGAAGGAAGGAAGGAAAAGAAGGGAGAAAGAGACTTGGTTTCTATCCTCAGAAGATATGTCCTCTTGTGACTTTTGTTGTCTCTATCTTGGGGTTTCATTAATAATGTGTTAATGAGTCAGGGTGCAGTCACAGTATAAGGAGTATGAGTATTATAGATTGCTTTAAATGTATGGCACAACAACTCACACTTTTTCTAAGTCATGTCCTTTGACCCTGAAAAAACTGAGTGATTGCTCCAGCTAGCTAGTTCATCTTATCTATGGAGAACCAGGCACAATATCATTATTCATAAATGTGCCTTTATAGTTCATATAAAAGCCTCTCTAATTTTTTTTTAACTCTGATCAGGTATATGATGCATGATTTTTCTGCATGACTAAATTTCATCAGATAATCAAGTTGGTATGAAAGAAACATTTCGCACCACCTATAATTTGCTTGTGTTGATGCCTGGGTCAGAGACAAAGTCTGTAAGTTAAAGGTGAAAAATATTATAATGGTAAAGCAGGATCCTATGAGTTGCCAAATAGAGTTCTCTGTTTTTTAGAAATTGAAAATGAAAGCTCATAGCTTAGAATAAAATTCTTACCTACTTCACATTCTAAATTGAGAAAACCCACTTCTCTGCAGGGATGAGGAAAGAGTGTCCTTTTATCAGATGTGGCCCTCTCCACCTGGCCACATCTCTCTCACTTCATTCAAAAGAAAGACTGGAGCCGGGCGTGGTGGCGCACTCTTGTAATCCCAGTACTTTGGGAGGCGGAGACCAGAGGATCCGGGTTGGCACACGCGCGCGTGTAGTCTCTCTCTCTCCTCTCTCTCTCTCTCTCTCTCTTTCTCTCTCTCTCTCTCTTTCTCTCTACCTAGTGAGGCCCTCCGCAACTTTGTGAGACCCGGTTTCAAAATAAAGCATAAAAAAATAGGGCCGGGGGCGTAGCGCGGAGGTAGAACGCCCCTGTGTTCAATCCCCGGTACCGCAAAAAAAAAAAAAAAAAAATAAATAAATAAAAAAAAAAGAAAGGCTGGAAGTGAGTCCTGTGTGCTTTTTGCAGAGCGTGCATTATTCATGAAGAGAGCCTGTCTCCTTCATCCCCTTCCTGGAAAAGATGAAGGGGCTCTCAACTGGTTGCCCACTGGTCAGGCATGGGGAGAGACAAAGAGGATCACTTATAAAGTTCAGGTATGTCTGCTAGAGTTAAAATTGATGACTGGTTCCTGTAGGATTTCTGCCAAAACAGCTGACCTGCCATGTGACAATCAGTGTAGAGTGCTGAAAAGTGGCATGGTGGCACTGCCTCTCTAGTTTCCAGGTTCCAGAGGTATGGGGAATGAATTTCTCTGTTTCTGGGTTCCAGAATCGAGAGCTATGATGAGTATATGAGACTGGAGTTGCAAGTTTTCCAGGAACAGTTACTGCAAGTGAAAGATGTCCTGTATTACAATAATTCTGCTCAATATAAGCACTTGAGTGTACTTACAGCAAGAGAGGAGTAAGCCTGCAATTGCATAGTCAAAGATATGTTTTCCTTCTTTCTGTTTCCCAAAAGAAAGATCACCCAAAAGAAAGAATTAGAGACCAGAACCTAGGGATAGTGCTAGTACAAGGGTGTTTCCACCTATTATGTGCTTAATGACTGTTCTCTAATTGCAAAATTAAATATTTTAAATTCATAGAATGGAGTCTTAAAAATAGAACTTCTTTAATTAGTGCATATTAAGTGTAAAAATCAGATTAATATGTCATAATGAAGTGTCCTCACTGCCCAAAGGAAAAGTAAATGCAATACAGTATAGTTGAAAAATATTATGGTGAAAATTAAAAGGCTTTCTATTTATATACCCTATCACTTGGGAGTGCTCAACTTCAAGAGTTGAAGTTTTGCTTAGTGAGCTCAGCAGGCGGTGGATAGCTACAGCGGCTGGTGATTCTTGGACTCTTCCATCCTTATCTGTGAGCTTTAATGATGAACTGTGGAAAATTAGGATATATTTCACCAAGACTTACACACTATCCTGTTGCACTAAAATATGCTAGATAAATGCAGGAAGGACAAACATCCAACTTCACAGTGACACCTTGAAATTTTTTTCTTTGTTATTAGGAATAAGAAAAATAGGCCATTCATCAAAACTTCTCTTTAATATGTTATGGAAAGAATAAGCCAGCAAGAGGATGCAAGATATAAAAATTGGAAAGGAAGTTAAAAAGTTGTAACTGACAGATTACATGATTTTATATATAAAAATCTTCCCACCTCAAATTTATATATAGGTTATTAGAATAAGAGGTTGGCAAGATTCCTGAATACCAATTTATGTACAAGAAAACAATGGTTTTCTATATCAGGAAATACACATAGAGAATGATATCATTTAAACAGCATTAAAATATTAAGTAGTAATTACAGATTACTATAAGGATTAAGGTGACTGCCAAATCCAAATTTCTCCCTATATCTTCTAAAAATATTCAGATGAACAGGCTGAGAAACATGTACCTCTAATTCACATCTACAACATAAATAGGAGACAGAGAACAGCACAAACTTGCATTAACTTGTAAGTGAGAAAGTAAACATCTAAAACCAGAAAAGTCACCTCTGGATCCCAATCCCAAACAAGATCAGATAGAGACTGCAGAAAACAGGAGAGGGAAGTGAGGTGATAGGGTAGAATGCAGAGTAAATCACTTCCTGAACGAAAGTTCTCACTCTGAGAATAGAAATACTGAGAATCAATCTGAGCCCTGGTTCATGGGACCAGATGTGAGCCACCTGTGAAGGTTCTGGGGTACCAGGAAGCAGCCTAGAAGGACAGAGGTTTCCTTTGAAAGCTAATTGGTGAAGGAAGAAAAAGGAAGCAAGCAAGATATAAAAATTAAGTGCCTTAAATAGGAGTATGACTGAATAATAAAAAGTACCAACTGTCTTCCAAAGGTATATACATTAAAGATACTCAAGTTTACTGTACTCAGAAAGGAGGTAAGCCTGAACTAAGAATTTATTAATCCACCTGAAACCTTCACCTCGACCTCTTTCCATGGAGAAACACCTGTTATTTATGATTCAGGGAAATCCAAAACATTTAAAAATCAACAGAAAATGTCAGGAAACACCCACACAAAGCTAAATCAAGAAGAAAATTAGGTGGGAATCAAAGTTTTTTCACATGGTACGAGCATCTCTCACTTCCCACACAACCAGACACAACAAAAAAGCAAAGGATAACTGAAATACATCTCAATATTAATTATCAAAATATATTTTCACGCATGAAAGAGCATTTTGAAGCATAAATTCAAAACAACCTTAGAATGTAAATGAAAGAAAGGAAGGAAGAAAGAAAGAAAAGAGAAAGGGGAAGATGTGAGATAAATCATTAAACTTTGGGGGAAAAGTTAATAGCTAGATGAAAGAGATGGAAATAGCCAAGCATTGGAAAGTCAAATGAAAAAGGTAAATGTGCAAGAAAGTATTAGATGTTGAAGATAGGCAACAAAAACCAACATACATGTAACTGAAGTCCCAAAAGAAGTAAAGAGAAAATAATGAAACAGAACTAATATTTAAAGCTATAATGCAAAAGAATTGGCAATTTAAAAATACATATTGAATGGGTGTACTGTGTACCTGAAAAATTGACCATAAATTATCATCTCTGAGACATATTTTAGCAAAACAATTAAAGATAATACTTGAGATAGGCAGGAGGATCAAGTCATTTACAAAACAGAGGAAGTTAGACTTTTGATAGCAATGTATCACAAAGCAAGGCAGTAGTGGAAGAGCACTGTCCCAAAACTCAAGAAAAAAAAAATAAACTGGATATGGTGGTACACGTCTGTAATCCCAATATTTGGGAGGCCAAGACAGGAGGATTGCATGTTCAAGGCCAGCCTCAGCAACTTAACAATATCCTCAGCAACTTAGTGAGACTCTGTTTCAAAATAAAAAATAAAAAAGGCTGGGGGTATAGCTTGGAAGAAGAATGCCCCTGGGTTCAGTCCCCAGTAAAATAAATAAATAAATAAATAAATAAATAAGAGAGAAAAAGATGTATGTCCAAGGATTTTTATAAACATTGAAGTTGCTCTTCAAATATTAAAGTTATAAAAACCAATTTTAAGTATTGAAGCACTGAAGGGATGCTGAACTTATAGACCATCTTGTGGAAGAATACTAGAGGACATGTTTCATTGAACTAAGAGACAAGGAGAGATATGCAGTAAAAAGAATTATGGTAAGCATTTATTACATTTAATTATTGGGTTAAGACCAAAACAAAGGTGGCAGCAAGAAGAAAAAGGTAGTATGCGAATATTGTGATAAAATAGAAATAGCATAACAACAACAAAAAAGGTGAGA
Source organism: Glis glis (assembly GCA_004027185.1). NCBI lineage: Eukaryota > Metazoa > Chordata > Mammalia > Rodentia > Gliridae > Glis > Glis glis. Next base: position 31,798 of record PVJS01005309.1, on the reverse strand, counting down.
TTAGTGATAGGGGAAGTAGAAAGAAGAAAGAGTTTATTAATTGCCAAATAGGAAACAGGAGAAATTATAGTAGAAGGTTAAGTAAGGGAAAGGAAGCCTAGGAACATCATCAAAGATACAGGTATAAAGGTCATTTTAGAAAGAAATTCAAAGTTTCTCAATAATTACAAAAGAAAGAAAATAGAATACTTAGCAATATATTAGCAGAAACAAATTAAATATAAGACAAAATAATACAGGGTGGAGACTATACATCCATGTGGAGACTATATGTCCATGTCATTAAATGTAATTGTGATAAGCTCACAATGAAAAGGAAAATTTTTAAATTAGCTAACAAAAATATCTAATTTTATATATAATAGGTATACTTTATCTACAAAATGGAGTATTGGGCAGCTCTGGAAGAACAAACAAACAAACAGAATACAAACATATAATGTGCCTATACACTGACCTCGAGTGACTTTCAGGATACCTTGGGTTAACAAAAAGTTCAAAAGAGTTTATCTAATATATATTTGGTATACTATATAGTACTCTCTATATAGTATACTATTTTACTATTTTCTGTATATCCCCCAAACTAGTCCTTTCAACTTTTACTAATAAATTACTAATTGCTTGAAGAGGATGACTAGAAGAATTTAAATTTAAATCATTAAGGATCTCTAAAATTTGAATATCAATTAAAAATGTCACTTCATAAACTGTATAAGTCAGCCAGGGGTGGTGGTGCACACTTGTAATCCCAGTACTTGGGATGCTGAGACAGGAGGATCTCAGGTTCACTGCCACCCTCAGCAATTTAGTGAGGGTCTCACAACTTAGTGAGACCCTGTTAAAAAATAAGAGATAAAATAGGGTTGGCAGCAAGAAGAAAAGTAGCTCAGAGGTAGAATGCCCCTGTGTTCCATCCCCAGTACCACACACACACAAAAAGGGTAAAAGTCAATAAGAATATAGTATTTGATCTACACAAATGTACTTAGACACAACTGTTTCTGCAACACATGTACTGCATACCTATATCTAATTTGGGCAGGCATTATTTCTTAAACAAATTTTTCAGTGGGACAAATGGTTATTGCATCTACTGAATAGCAAATAAACATATCTGATGGTCTGGATCATCTGACATCTATTCCAACTCTTGCTAGTGTTCCTTGCCATACTGCATGTGTTGGAAAGCCAAAGTATTTCTCAGATACCAACGTGGCTCAGGTTCTGGATACAATTTAGGCTCCACCAATGAGGTTGGTGCATGGAATTGTAAATTCACAGCTAACTTAAGTGGGAGGTGAGGCAGGAGTGTGCTGGAGTGGCTCCAGCATGAGCAGCATGCACTAGAGGCAGCAGTTCTGGCAGAAGCTCTTGGATATCCAAATTATGAACCAGTTGACATGATGGTAGCCAGCACAGTGGCTTAGTAAGTATGGAATTTCTTGATTTTTGCAGAACTATAGCTGTTTCTTTGTTGGGCCAGTTGTGGGGTGTCCTGGGAGTCATCCTTGGAGCATATGAACAATTAGTTCACTGTATTAGTGCACTCTTTTATCTTTAGAATAGCTAGAGATATTCCTTTTGTCTGAAACTGAACCCTAACTGATAAAATATCTTGGAGAAAATACCTTGAAAATTTGCTTTGTGTTCTTTCAAAGTTCATAGAATTCATTATAGAGCACCCTGAACTATTAAACTCACCCTTGGCTAGCAGCCTTCAATACGCTGAGTAAGCTGTCTATTCATCCTCTAGCTCTCTTTGGCATTGCCTTTAGAGAATTCTAAATCCATCATCCCTTCCTTTCTTGCTCTTACCTCTTATCATTTTTTCACCAGCTTTCAATGATTGCAGCATCTACTGCCATATCAATCAAAGCAAGCCACTTCTATTGATTCTGCAACCTGCATTACAGAGAAATGATTTAAGATCTTTTAGGAAATGTTAGGGCCAGACTGAGTCTTATCATTTTGGCATATATGGCTAAAGACAGTGCCATCCCTCCACATAAGGTTATTTGTCATGGGACTGCGGATCCTGGTGGAGGGGCTGGAAGCTTTGCTGCTCTTGTTCCCGGGGAGGTGAGTTTTTGAAGAGACCTTTCAGAAAGGGAGGATTGGATTCCATTACCAGAGTCAATAATTTATCTGGGTTAAGACCTAACAAGAGACCTGCCCTTTGATAATAGAAGAATTTGCCTAGGTCAAACACAGAAAATGAAAGGACAATTTAGGTTGGCTTCAAGGCAATGGAAGTCATAGGATAACAGCAGAGAGAGTGATGGGTCGCTCTTCACATCTGGAACAAGACCAGAATGCTATTTAGGAATGGAAGGTTAGAAATCTTAAAAGGAGTCATGTCTGCTGGCATGGTAGGGTCATATTTATTTTTGTCTCAGGCCTTTGCCCTTAATGCAAGGCAAGTTATTCCTCAAAGCTTTATGCAGCTGGTCCTCCTCCAACAGTACTGAATAATAATTAAGAATATGAACTCTGGGGACAGGGCTGCCTCCAAGTCCCAATTTTGTCCATCAGCATATCTGTGATCTAGGATGCATGATTTATAACTTCATTGCTGTGGTCTGGATGCTTGTGTTCTCTAAAAATTCACATGTTGAAACTAATCCCCACTGAGGAGGTGAAGCCTTGGAGAATTGATTAGGTTGTGAGTGTAGAGCCCTAATGAATGAGATTAACACCCTTATAAAATAGACCCCTAAGAGTTAGGCCGTTTCTTCCACCATGTGAAGACACAGCAAGAAGACATCATTAATAAACCAGGGAATGGAAGGACTTTTATAAGATACCAAATCTGGTAGTGTCTTAATCTTGGGTTTCTTAGCTATCAGAACTTTGGAAAGTAAATTTTTGTTGTATGCAAGCCACCAAGTCTATGGTATTTTGTCATAAAAATCCAAACAGACTAAGACATTGACATTTCCCGTATTTCTGTTCCTACCACTGTAAAATAGAGATACTCATAGAACTTCTTTTATAGAGTTGTCATGAGGATTACATGGTAAATGACATATAAAGCAATAAGAAGAGTGCATCAAATATATCACATAAATGTTAGCTATTATTATCACACAAGTCTTGGTCCTTCCTTAGAGGTATTTAAAAATTTTTTTGTGGTAGTGGGGATTGAACCCAGAGGAATTCTACCTCTGAGCTACAACCCCAGCTCTTTCTTACTTTTTGTTTTGAAACAGGGTCTCTCTAGGTTTCTGAGAGTCTCACTAAATTGCTGAGACTGTTTTTGAACCTGAAATCCTCCTGTTTCAGAATCCCAAGTACTAGGATTACAGGCGTGCACCACCATGCCGGGCTCTTAGAGGTCCTTATTGATAATCGTATCTGAGGAGTATTCCTCTGCTGGCACTATCACAGAACCCTAAGTTATTATCTTCCTAATATAATTTTAAATATTTATTGGTATATTCATCCATGTATTTATACAAAAAATGTTCAAATTGAAAATATGAATAATTCATTGGTTGTAAAATTAATTTGTCAATTGAAAAATTGAAAGACAGTAGAACAAAATATTTGAATGTATTTTAAAGTAAAAATAGCAAATACAATTTTATGAAATGTGTATTTGAGTCATTTAAATACATGTGTCTCTTTTTAAACAAAATATCTTTTTTTTACTATAGGTTTTAGTCAATAAATTTATAAACAACCACATTACATTAGAATAAAGGCCTATGAAAGAGGAAGCTCATTTGTCTTGGTCAAAAATTCCCCAGCGTCTAGAAGAATGCTGATACAGAAAAGGTATTTAATAAAGATATGTCAAATGAAAGAAAAAATAGGGAGAAAAGATGGAATGAGTGAATTCATTCATTTAGCCAGCATTGTGACTACTGAGATACTAAAAACAATAGTGTTTAATCCCCCTTACTATGGAGGGAAGATTAGTATCTTATCCATGCAAGGAGTATCCATGCACCTAGTATAATGTATGGCTCATTTGAGCTTAATAATTGATTCATGCATGTACAAAACACATGGTTAACTTGAGGTGGCAGCATTAATATAATTCTTCAATTATTGCTCAGCACTCTGCTTTGTAAGGGTTGTGGGTCTTAGATTTTAAGATTCTGTTTTTCATGACAATTTAATCCTGAGTTGACTTATCATTTATTTTCTTTCATTTACATGACTTTACTCCAAGATCAGAACTTCAGTGAACTGATGAAGGCAGATTTTGAGGCATGCATACACAAGCCTTTGGGGCTGCTTACAAGAAACTGTAAGACTAACGTGGCACTATTGACATTTTGGGCTGGATAACTCTTTGTTCTGGGACTGTCCCATGTATTGTAGGATGATTAGCATCATGCGTCTCTTCTACTCACTAGATGCCTGCAGTGCCCCCATTTCTATCACCTGGGGCAAAACTGGTCCTCACTGAGAACCACTGGTCATATAGTCACTTTGAAGTATTTTACTCCCTGGATGTGGAATATAATAGTAATTCTATTACATTCCTATGTTTCCCCTCATAGCCAAGCAAGAAGAACATATCCTGTCTTCTTTTTCTTTGATATTAAAACTCAAATTCCTATATGTACATCATTGGAAGGAAGTCAGGAGATCAAATTGTCATTATCACTCTGCAACTCAAGCCATATTAATTATATGCTCATCTGTTCATTCATCCAATGGATATGTTTTTTCTATACTGACAAAAAATAAGAAAATATGAAGGTCATTTGTCTTTTCATATTTGCTTTGCCTATTAGTAGGTGTAAAGGACTTCAATTGATTGTTAACAGTTAGTTGGCATTGGAAGACTATGAGCTACCTCTGTGTCCCCACACAGCAATGACCAGCTATAGCAGGGATCCATGGAGTGGCAACCCACCTTGCCCTGTCCAGTTAAAGGACTTTGATATATATTCATCTCACTTGATTTGAAAGCCTAAAGTTAACTGCATGTTTAGTGTTCCTCAGCTAGAAACTAGCAGAGATTTTTGTTTTGTTTTTTTATAACCACAGGTTTTCTAACCTAAAAGGGCTAATTGTACCTGGGATCCTGGCCTCTGAATGAAGTATTAACATACTGAATGCTAGCTGTTAGAACAAAAAAAAATCTTACAATCACAGTGACTGAACACAATAAAGTTTTTTTTTTTTATCTCATACTAAATTTCATGTGGTTGGGTCTTTGGAAGCTCACATCCAAGAGTGAATTGTGAGCTTTTTGTCACATGCACTTTCAACAAAAAGTGAACTATGGGCTTCTTATCCCATCTGCCTTCAACAGTGTGGATGGGGACGAGTTGGAAAGAACGTGGTGGATCATAGGAAGCATGTTTGAGGCCAAACCTGGAAGTGAAAGTGTTACTTCTTTCCCTAAGTCTAGGTCCTCTGGTAGATGCAAAGGATTGGGAATGTGGGCTTCCTGAGGGTCCAGGATGAAAATGGATTGCCATGGTGAGCAGAGAGAATTGTCTCCCCAAACGTATGAAACAGGATTCACTCTTAAAAGGTAGAAGTCAGCCAGTCTTGAAGTCCTTCAATGATGAAGACACTTTTTTGGCACTGCTATGATTCAAACACTATAATTGAGTGTTAGGAATACAGCGGAATCTTTGAAAAGAGCCTGGGCCAGGAGAGAAACTGTGGCCTGGAAAAGAAACACTGCTTCCCCGGTGGCCCCGGAGACCCCACAGAATCTCGTCCTGGACAAGACATAGATTTAAAGTGGAATTAGAAAGAGACATACATCTAGCACAGAGAGAGAAGTGAAGAATGATTGGGAATAGTATGACTTAAGGCAAGATGCAGACAACTGAATATTTCCAGAAGGTTGAACTACAAAACTGTTTTACTCAGATGAGGTGCTCTGACTGATAAAGTTCTCAGGAGTTTTCATTTCCTGAGGCTGGCCAGTAAAGTCATGAGATCTGCCCTCAATTTAATCTTGGGAGCAAGGAAGAATTAGCCCTGCAGACCTGGAAAGCAGAAGGAAAGAATGAAGTCATTTTCTGCTTCCCCCTATGAAGTTCCATTCTTTCAGTATGGCACACACCATTTGTTAAGTAGCCACTACATATAGAATGCTGAACACAAAAACATGGAGTCTTAGAGGGGCTTTACAGTTACAGTATAAAAATGGATAGATAGATGGATCAAACAGACAAGCCAAGAGATAAAAATAATCAGAACGTATTTTTATTTATAGCTATAAATATAGCCATGACTGTTAGAATGATTGAGTAGAGCTTTTTGGAGGGCAGTAGAATTTTTAGTGTCCTGGAAGAGACATGCACAGCAGAAACCAATGAGAAACCTTAATCATAGGAAGGAAACTTGCAGGAGGATGAGAGTAGATGACCCTGAGGTTAAGGGAGTAATGTGGAATACATTTACCAGGCAGAGCAGAATAGGTCTTGGTCGGTTTCAAAGAGGGACAATCAGAGGAGTAAAATTTCTGTGGAGATTTTTAATGCTGTTGTATTTTTCTTTCCTTGCTTTTTTTTTATTTTGGTACTTGGGATTGAACCCAGAGACATTCCACTTCTGAACTACAACCCCATCCCCTTTTTTATTTTGAAACAGGGTCTTGCTAAGTTGCTGAGGGTCTTGTTAAGTTGCTGAGGCTGTTGTCAAACCTGCGATCCTCCTATCTCAGCTTCCAAAGTACTGGGATTACAGAATTGCGCCACCACGCCTGACCTGTTGTCTTATATTTAGTTTAAACTTCTGTTGCAATCTATAGCCTAGTAAATCACATTGCAAACTAATTTTATTGGTTCAGGACAAATAGCCTAGGGGAGTATTTGTTTCTGTAATTGAAAAGCTATATAAGAATCAAAGGGTTTCTGGATGAGCTATCATCTACATCAACCAAATTCAATACTCTACTGGAAGTGAAAGACGTCCTTCATTAAACATGTACTTTGTTTAGAGGAACATGTTTGCAGCAAGCATAAACAGCAAGCTTGCAAATTTTGTTTGCTGAATTTGTGAACAGATTGGTGATAACTCCATTATTTATGGTAATGGATTCATAGCAGCCAATGCAGAATTTCTTTTCCTGATGAGGAAGAAGGAAGGAAAAACAAAGATTGTTTTCTCTTTCTAAATTGCTTGAATAAACTCCCCAGTGCTTTAAATACTTGGAATTATAAGAAGCTCATGGGTTCCATAGCTGAGTGTAATGGGATTTTGAATGGATGCTCTTATTTTTACTTCTATGTCTAGCTATCTTATTTCAATGAGGCAAGAGAAAACTATAACTGATAACTCAAAAACATTTGTCGTTTCAGCTGAGACTCCCATAAAAAATAAAACCAAATTGCATAGGCTGGAAATATGGCCCAGGCTACTTATATTTCAGTTATATGTCATATTTATATCAGACCCATTTTCTGACTCCTTTGTATCCAATGGTAATTGTGCCGATCTTTCTGTCTGATTTATTTGTGGCACTGAGGAATGAACCCAGGGGCATTCTAACTCTGAGCTACACCCCCAGCCCTATTTTATTTTTATTTGGAAACAGGGTCTTGCTAGGTTGATGAGAGTCTCACTACATGCTGAGACTGTCCTTGAACCTGTGCTCTTCCTGTCTCAGCCTCCCAAGTACTGGGATTCTAGGTGTGTGCCACCGCACGCCTGGCTGTGTCTGACTTATTTATAAACATGGTTCTGGGTCTAGAAGACCTCTAGGGGAAAAAAAGACAATGCACTTTGAGAAATTTAATGCCTTTCCATTAAGACTCCATGTAGAGTGAAAATATTGGCGCATAAGTTAATTGATTTAATACAGCTGAACTAAAAAATTTAGGAATTGAACTCAGAGTTTTTACTTTTATCCAGTATTAAAATGACAGACAGGACAGAGGGGAAAAGTTCTGGATTTGGATGTGAAATCTCTGGAGTCAAGTCCAAGTACAATCGATATTCAACAAATATTTACTACTATGTTGTACCAGGCCCTGTTCAATGAAAACAGGAGCCAAACACCCTGCCCTTGTGGAGCTTATATTCTGGCAAAAGTAGTATCATTTACTACTGCAGGCAAGATATTTAATTTCTTGAGCTTTGTTTCTTCTATGAACAGATCTTTATTTATTGCTTACTCTGTGCCGGACAATGGAGACATGTTCATTTCTTTTCTTTTTTTTTTTTTTTTTTTTGCGGTACCAGGGATTGAACCCAGGGGCGTTCTACCTCCGAGCTACACCCCCGGCCCTATTTTTTATCCTTTATTTTGAAACCAAGTCTCACGAAGTTGCAGAGGGCCTCACTAAGTCGCTGAGGCTGGCCGCGAACCCGGATCCTCTGGTCTCCGCCTCCCAAGTACTGGGATTATAAGCGTGCGCCACCATGCCTGGCCAGACATGTTCTTTTCCCTCAGCCTAAAGTCTGGTGAAATAAACAAATAATCACACACACACACACACACACACACACACACACACACAAATAACAGATAGGAAAGAAAACAGTTATTAACTTGGTCTTGCAAGAATTATATCTTTTGGCTTTCAGAGGGCAAAAGATCTATCAATCTGATGAATTTTCACCTCTGCCCATCCTTTGGACAATTATTGTTTATACACCCACTGTGTGTCAAGTCAGTATTACCATGACTCTCAGAGTCTCTATCAAACTTCTGAAGACATATAGCTTCATCATTCTAAAGCAAATAGTCCTGCAATTTAAATCCTTCTGTTTTTTACATGCTTTGGATAGGCTTGTTTTCTTTCAAACGCTTGGAGAATTTATTTTCAACATTTCCCTTTTGGACTCTACCACCCTTTCCCTTTCTCACCTCCCCTTGAACCTTTCAGCACCTCCAAGCATTCTATAATATGTGTGATACATAGAATCTGTTTTCTCTGCAAAGGGAATCATGCTCTGTTGCAAAATTTGAGGCTTTTTTTTTTTAACCAAGTAAGGCACCAGCACCCTAAAGGGAAAAACAAACAAACTTAATTCTAAAATAATTTAATCATTTCCTATCCCATCCGATGTTAAAAAAAATCCAAGGCTCAGTAAATGATTCTAATTTGTCCTTGTCAGAAAACACTGACTTCATTGGAGGAAATTCTGAGTTTCTTTCTACCATTGAATTCCCAGACCACCTCATTGATTCACCTCTCTTTTTACCAGCAGATATTTCTTACTCTCCTTAATGAGCAGTGAACTTTGAGTGAGCAGAATATCTGCAATTTTTTCCCTTGGGCATGTTGACAGATAATCATGTATGATAAGTCACATGCCATCCATTTTAGGGGCTAGTGCAAGTAAAGTTTTTCCTTCCTTCCTTCCTTCCTTCCTTCCTTCCTTCCTTCCTTCCTTCCTTCTCTCTTTTCTTTCTTTCTTTCTTTCTTTCTTTCTTTCTTTCTTTCTTTCTTTCTTTCTTTCTTTCTCTCTCTCTCTTCTTTCTTTCTTTCTTCTTTCTTTCTTTCTTTCTTTCTTTCTTTCTTCCTTTCTTCCTTTCTTCCTTTCTTCTTTTTTTATAAAAGAAAGCCTTTATTTGGTAAGATTAGTTGAAGAGTCCTCTTTCATAAATTTCAAAAATGTCTTAAATGCCTTTAGAAAGTCCTTTATTTTTACACTTTAGTGTAAGCTAAAAATAAAGACGTGTATTATGATCTGAGATCTAACACATATTTTGTCTCCTTTTAAGCAAGAAGCCCATTAAATATACTGTTTGGAAAAGAAAATCACTGTTTTGTTTCTAGACAATAGATGCCAATATTTTTATCTTTTGTACAACAATAACAGACTGGTCCTTGCTGGGTCTAAGTGAAAATTTATCCTTTAGGACCAAAGGATCACACCGGCCCCATCCATGCTCATATATGTATCTGCCAATGTATATTTACATAAAGGATTTGACTGGAAATGAGAGTCTATGAGTAGCAAAATTTTATACATAAGTATTTAAGGTTAGATAGAAAGGCAGTCTTGAGTTTCACAAGGGTTGCATGGGGCTAGGTCTGTACCACTTTCTCTCTAGGTCTGCTTCAAATATATCTTAGTTTTGGCCCAACCAGAACTAAAAGATCATTCTGTCTTGGATATCCAGGGGTTCTCATTCATGCACCCCAGGAGTAGCATCCCAGACAGGTGATTATCCCCTGAAGAAGCCATGCAGAACATAGAGGACACCCTGATGCCCAGTGGGCATGGCAGATGCCCAAGTTGCACCCTGTGCCCCCAGCTGAGAACTGGGGGTGGATGGCAGCCCCTGCTGAGCACAGACTGCAGATGCTGTGTGAAACCTTTCTGAGGCACTTGCTGGGATCTGTAGGAATGTTTGCTAAGTGCCCGAGGTCCATGGCAGTATGTAGAAACAATTAGGCAGTGGAATTTGAGTTTTCTTGCTACTCTGTTTTTATTTATTCTTACAGTCTGATGGGGCTTTGAGATTTTTTATTTTTTTAGTGATACTGTTGCAGAAATCCTCTGGAATAATCGACCCAACACCAATTAAGGTGGAAAAGAGGAAGTTTATTACACTGGTGGGCCAAAGTTAGGATAGCTCCTGAAAAAACTCTGGCCCCGAGCTCCACATGAGCTCTCATTTTATAGAACAAAGGGCAGAAGCAGGCAGGCAGGCTTACAGAAGTTGAAACATGGGAGTTAGTGATTGCAGGAAATTCCTGAGCAAGCTACAACCTACGTGACTTATGACCTTTTCTTCAGGCAGTTGCCTGGATACATGGCTTTCCATTTTAGTAACTTTTTCTACCACAATTCTGTAAAATATACATGTTTGTTGAAGGCAAGTTCTTTTGCCTGGAATTCAATTAATTCTAAGTAGAATATTTCATAACAAGGTTTTTAAATATTAGGGATGTAAAGACTTCAATTAAATCTATAAATTTGAACTCACATAATTTTCTTTTATTTCTTTTATTTTATTTTTTGGCCATACTGGGAATCAAACCCAGAAGCACTCTACCACTGAGCTACATCCCAGGCCCTTTTTAATTTTTTAAATTTAATTTATATATGTATATTTTGTGGTACTGGGATTGAACCCAGGAGCATTCTACCTCCAAGCTACACCCCCAGCCCTTTCCATTTTTTGTTTTGAAATAGGGTCTTACTAGGTTGCTAAGAGTCTCATTACTTGTTGAGGCTGCCATCAAACTTGTGATCCTTCTGTCGCAGCCTCCCAAGTACTGGAATTACAGGCATATGCCACCACTTTTATATGCCCAACTTTTATATTTTATTTTGAAACAGATCTTGCTAAGTTGCCCAGGCTGTCCTCAAACTTATATCCTCCTGCCTTAGCCTCCCAAGTCACTGGGTTACAGGTAAAATGCTTATAACATTTTCATAAAATATATTTTGTATTAAAAATTCTTTCTCAATTAGCTCAGCTAACGAATTTTCATCAAATGTGCACAAGTCATGTCTGCTACCTTCCTCCCTCAGTCCCAAATAACTGAAGTCACTGCTCACTCTAGTCTGTGAGTCTGCACAGGGCAGAGCATACACTGTGAGCCATAGCCCCCGGTGGCTCTTGGGATTTTCAGTAGTTCTGCTCCCTGCAGATTCAGATATCAATGTGCCAGGGATGAGCTCTGGTTTGCCATGTAATCTCCAAATCATGGAGTTACATACTTTACCTATCTTTACAATGTTGTCTCAGTTTCTAGAACTGGGTTTCTGCCTTGGTTTACCTTCTACACACCTCTGTTTCTTGAAGGAACTATGCCTGCTGTTCTGATAATCTTAACGAATTGGGCCATTCTTGTAGAGGGCTGGACCATGAAGAAGGAGTATTTCCCCATCTTCCACCTCTGCTGATAATTAACCAGATATGATATGGACCATCCACTGTTGTACCTCAGTTCTGGATGCTCCTCAACGCACGACAGTATCACCGGTGATTCTGATCCCCATCTGAGTCTTCATTGGTTACCCAGGTCTGTCCTCCATACTGATGCATGTTAAACCTAAACCGCATATGGCATAGATGGAGGTCGAGCTACAGTGCAGATTGTGATTAGTAATCCAGGGTGGGGCCTGAGATTCTGCTGCTGCTGCTGGTCCAGGGACTGACTGAGTAGCAAGGCTTTTCACCCATATTCTCCCTCCTCAGACTTCCTGCCAGCTTCATGATTCCACCTTCTTCCTGATCCCTTTATACCAAAGTCCTCATATGCTTTTTCTTGGATTATCATGAAAACTTTCTAAATCAAAAACCCAGGCCATGTGCTATCCCCAAGTGAGGTGATGTGATTGTCTTCAAGGCAGCTGAACAGATTCTCAATGTAAACTCCAAGTTCTTTCTTCCTGTAGGAAGTCACCTTCTTTAACCTATGAAGATAATTCAGGCCCAGTAGCATCTGTCCTCTTAATGATGGTATTCTTCTTGTTTCTTGAATCATTATGCAGCTACTAGAATGCACCTCTTGGGTCTGCTGACAGTCACCTAGAAACAAGAATCTACATCTACTCAAACATGCTGATGCTTTCTCCCCTACTGCATTGGAAAAAATATGGGACTTCAAATTGTTCCTTTTCCTTTTTGCCACCTTGTGCTCTCAGTCTCCTCTAAACCAGCATGCAAAACGGATGAAGGAGGGTTAGAGTTAGAGTTTACTAGAGGGTTAGGGCACTTTCAGACAGGAGGAAAAGGCTAAAGTGCTAGTAGAATTGAAAAATTTCCTTGAATAGTAATACAAAGGTGCTGAATGACTCTCTATGGTCAGAAGGAAAGAAGACCCTTCTGGCAAGTGTTAAATTTTCTGTCTTGATCTGAGTTTTACATATGTCCTTTGCAAACATCTTTATCATCCTAAACAAAAAAATATCCCGTTCTTTGTATTCTTGTCACTTTTCTGTCTGTTACAACATACTGAGCCTTGCGGAGTGGCATGGACTTTAACTGAGTAGGCAGTGACCCTTTTCATTGTCTGGTCCCACAAGACTTTCAACTTGACTCTGGTCTTCTGTATTTGTCCCAGTGGGAGTTGTGATCCCAAGTGTTGTTTAACAGATTGACCTATTGGAAAGAATATAGCACGAGATGCATGTAATTTTTTAAAAATACTGTGTAAATTCATTTTGATAAGAGAATATTTCCTCTATTAACAGGGCATGTGGGATCTTACACTTGGAGTCCATGGATGCCTGTTATAGTAAACACTTTTCTTCCTGTCTTTGCTTGAGGTCTGTTAAAACTACAAGAGTTAAATCAATCTATAATGTTCCAAACAATACATTTTTTAAATGTAGTCAAACTCTCAAACCTAAAGTAAGCTTTATTTTTATATGTTATGTAATCTTTCCCCTGAGCCATGGTTTCCTCATTGGTTCAGATAAAATCTCCTAGGCTCTAAGAATAGAATCACAGGAAGTGATCTGAGACGTCTATTGATGTGAGATCTTGGAAAAGGAGGTAAATTCATTCTTGGCCTTCGCTAAGCTGGGGCTTATCAGATTCTTAAATTACTCACACACTAATAGAAACTTCTAGAGCTGATATTTCCATTCTGATTTCTATCCATGGGGGCAATTCATGTGCTAAAGGATATGACTCTAATATTATCCAGGGTAAAGGGCTCCATTATTAATGGCCTGCCTTTTATCCACATACTTTTTAAAAATTGAGAAGGGCTTTACCCTTGTATCTGTCATCATCAGTATATTCGTATTTCCCTCTCTTTCATCTGTAAGGAACATGATGTCCAGAGAGGTTCTATAACTTTCTCAAGGTCACACAGGAGGTGAATAGAAATTGAATGCTTGAGCTTTCACTTCCTGTTTAGAGCACTATTTAATAAATAAGTCAACAAACATTTCTAAAGACAAATGTGATTTTCAGAGTATTTCATTTTCTTTGTTATTAAAAAAACCCTCTATTTTGACAAGCCCTCTGGCTATAGTCCACATTTCTCTATAGACAGCAACCTCAGAAAATGTGATTAAAAACCGAAATGTACTTTTGGGAAATGAGAATGAACTTCAAAACTCTGGTGCTTTTCCATTCTCAAAACAGTTAAAATGTTTTCTTTTGTTTTGTTTTTACTGTGCATTATTTCTTACATCTGTAATAAGAAGCACGGAGTCATTATCACAGTTTGGCAATAACCATTTCAATGACATCTCAAGTCATCCAGGAAGCTAGTTATTAAATGGAGACAGGTTGCTGGGGCTGATGTGTGTGCTTCATTGATGGGCCATATAGTCTGGTTCCTGTAACCTACCTGCATCTTACTTTCTCATCTCTAAGGCTCCTTACAGTATCAAATTCTCAATTCTGTTTCACATCATTGTTATTTAAAAATATTACATAGTTTTTAGGCACTATTTTGAAAACTTTCTCTTTACAACAACCTTATTATAGGTAAATATCATTGCCACCCATATTTGTGGATGAGGAAACTAAAATCCACACACTAATTAATTTGTTTAAATTAATAGCTGGTAGTATCAGAACTGCCATTGGAATTCATACTGGCTCCAGGATCCATGCTCTTCTCTTGATCACTGTGTCATGGCATTGTCCTTGAAGCACTCAATTTAATTTATGGTTTGGGAGGTCTTTTTTGTTTTCCCTTACTTATGCTTTGAAATTTGTTCTGCCAGATTGATCAGTAAATATGTTTAGATTAATGATGAAAGAGGTCAGCAAATTCTTTGTAAGTTCCCAGCCAGAAATATTTAACACATATCAAGAGATTCTCTTTGGGCAGTTCTAATTTGATAAGTAGAAAGTTATGCTTGTAGTAGTTCCTTAGTTGAAGCACTTCAATCAACTTCTTTGCCCTTCCAGCCCCTCTCCTCGCTAACACACACACTAGAAGCCAATCTTCAGGATGGAGATTGGGCCTTAGCAACAGTGAATTGTGAAACAGATTCAAATGGGAACTGACTTGAAACTTGATCTTCACAAAAGCATTCTTCTTTGGAAAGGAAATGCACTGGGAAGAAACTCATCTTTTACTGAGTTTTTGAGAACCCAAATTGTCTGAAAAGCTTTTATTTTTAATACCTAAATATTACCAACCTAGTTAAAGAGAAGAAATGTAGAGAATCTTGTGAAAACTTCTCATATGAAATATTTGGAATATCTGGAATTATCTACAGTTTTTAGGTACTAATATATCAGTCCTGAGCATTAAGGATATGGGATTTAATTCATTAAGGGTATTTTTTGTGTGTGGAGACTCTGCTTGGTTTAAGGCTTTGCTGTGGGAAATGGGGGAGCCCAGTCATGGATGCCATCCAAGAGGGAACACATGTGTTTGTTTCTCAGCACTTGGGCAACTGGAAGGGAATGCATGTCTCCTGCTTCCTGTGAGGGCAGTGGTATTGCTGTTGTCAATGTGACCCAAGGAAGACATGAGCAGCTGCACAGGGAAGCTACCAGATGTTGTTGACAACCTTACAGCTGTGTTCCACTTCCAACAAACACCATATACAAAGCCTAAGCTTTAAAAAATGATGAGATAGGGACTATCTATTTGCATTTTAAAAGCATTCTTTACTTCATAAAAAGTTCAATGGGGAGCTACTTTGAATTACTAGTTCCCTTAATGGGCTTAAAATAAAATTTGATTTATAAACAACTTCTCGGGAACACAACTACAATAAGGGAAATGTAATTATAACTTGAAAAAGAGAGTCATATGATTCTTTATATAGAACATTAATATAGGAGATTGGTGCATTCTATTTCCTTTAAATCTTTATTTCAAATGGTTTAAAACCATTATTTCAAATTATATATTCAAATTACCTGATAATATGAAGATATGTTATTAACTGGTTTACGGTTTAAATTGCTTTCATATATGCTCCAGTTGTGGCTACATCCTCTCCTTATCCTTATGCGGTCAAGAGAGGGAGGAACAAATAGCGCATTCAACAGATACTTGAGCTTGTTAATGTTCTGAAAGATTGGCACATGCCTTTTAAGCCTTTTAAGATATAACTAACTGAGGGAGTTGGGAGGGGAGTGGAGGGAAACACACTATAGCACATGATGTACATACACAAACCTATAAGACTCAATCACTATCCGGAGCATGAAAGGGAGGGAAGGGGGAGGGAATAGGGTGGGATTGAAGGGAGGGCTAAATGTGCAATGTGTGCATGTATGATGCTCATACCCTGACATATATCAAAATGTATAATTACAATTTACAATGCACCAATAAATGAACATAAAAAGTTAAAAAAAAAAAAGATATAACTAGAGCCAGGTGTGGTGGCGCACGCTTGTAATCCCAGTACTTTGGGAGGCAGAGAAGGGAGGATCCGGGTTCACGGCCAGCCTCAGCTCTATCGCTCTCTCTCCCTGTCTCTGTCTCTCTCTCTTTCTCTCTCCTTAGTGAGGCCCTCCACAACTTCGTGAGACCTGGTTTCAAAATAAAGTATAAA
Source organism: Glis glis (assembly GCA_004027185.1). NCBI lineage: Eukaryota > Metazoa > Chordata > Mammalia > Rodentia > Gliridae > Glis > Glis glis. The sequence continues at coordinate 15,421 of PVJS01005309.1, read as the reverse complement.
AAATAGGGCTGGGGGTGTAGCATGGAGGTTAAAGGCCCCTGTGTTCAATCCCTGGTACTGCAAAAAAAAAAAAAAAAGATATAACTAGAACTCATTTTTGTTCTTTTTAATGAATTATTGAATTATCTTTTTTTTTTTTTTGCAGTACCGGGGATTGAACCCAGGAGCATTCTACCTCCGAGCTACATCCCCAACCCTATTTTTTATACTTTATTTTGAAACCGGGTCTCACGAAGTTGCGGAAGCCTCACTAATTAGCTGAGGCTGGCCACAAACTGGGATCCTCCGGTCTCAGCCTCCCAAGTACTGGGATTACAAGCATGCACCACCATGCCCAGCTTAATGAATTATCTTTAATTGACGAATAAAAATTTTATATATCATGTACTACATGATATTTTGGTATATGCATACATTCTGGAATGACTAAGTCAATCTAATTAACATATGCATTATCTCACTTTTTGTGGTGAGAACACTTAAAATCCATTCTCTTGATGATTTTCAAAAATAGATATATGATATCTTGTTATAGATTTCTTGAACTTCTATCTAACAGAAATTTTGGACTCTTTGACCATTGTAATGTTTTGGATTTACAATGTCCCCTGAGACCTCACAGAGAATAGGCAGCCGTGTTAGAGGTGGGGGCTTAGTTGCCGAGGAGGGGTCCCTAGGGGTGGCATTGGGGATTATATATTGTTCCCCCTCTCCCTGCTATCTCTTGATTTCAGCCTCCATGATATGAGAGCAAAGCATTTGCTCTCTCCCTCTCTCTGCTTTCTACCACCATGCCCTGAGCTCCACAGACCTGGCCTGACATGGACTGAACCCCGAAAACTCCAAAACTGGGAGCAAATAAATCTTCCTTCCTCGAAGTGGTGTGGAGTCAGGCTTATTGGATTACAGCAGTGGGAATGTTGCCTGAAGCAACCAACATCAGCCTAACCTCCTTCCCCGAAGTCCCTGCTAATCACCCCTCTACTTTCTACTTTTATGAGATTGACTTTTTTATATTTCACATTTAACTGAGATCAGTAGTATTCATCTTCTGTGCCTGCTTATTGCATTTAACACAATGTCCTCTAGGTTTATCCATGGTGTTCCAAATGACGGCATTTCCTTTGTTTTTATGGTTGAATAGAATTCCATTGTGTGTATATTCCACATTATCTTTACTGATGCATGTTCACCTAGCTTGTTCTTATACCTTGGCTCTTTTGAATCATGCTGCAATGAACAAAGGAGTGCAGACATCTCTTCCACATACTGATTTCATTTCCTTAGGATATATACCTAGTAGCAGGATTGCTGGATGATATGGCAGTTCTATTTTTAACCTTTTTGAGGAAACTTCAGACTGTTTTCCATAATGGCTAATACTAATTAAATTCTCATAATCAGTGTGCAATGGTTCCCTTTTCTCCACATCTTCCCCAACACTTATCTTTCGTCTTTTGTTAATAGCAATTCCAACAGGTGTGAGGTGATGTCTCATTGCAGTTTTGATTTGAATTTACCTGATGATTAGTGATTTTGAGCACCTTTTCATCTACCCTTTGGCCACTTGTATGTCTTCATTTAAGAGATGTCTATTGAAATTCTTTGCCCATTTTTAGGTAGGTCATTTGATATCTTGCTATCGCATTTCATGATTTCCTTATATATTTAACATACTAACTTCTTCTTAGATGTATGAGTTACAAATGTTTTCTACTGTACTGGAGGTAGTCTCTTAACTCTGTTGATTTTTTTTTTTTTTGGCGGTACCAGGATTGAACCCAGGGGCATTTTACCTCCGCGCTACACCCCCGGCCCTATTTTTTTTTATACTTTATTTTGAAACTGGGTCTCACGAAGTTGCGGAGGGCCTCACTAGGTAGAGAGAGAGAGAGAGAGAGAGAGAGAACTGAGGCTGGCCGCGAACCCGGATCCTCTGGTCTCTGCCTCCCAAAGTACTGGGATTACAAGCGTGCGCCACCACGCCCGGCTTGATTTTTTCATTTCCTGGGCAGAAGCCTCTTTGTTTGATGCAATTCTATTTGTCTATTTTTGCTTTTGTTACCAGTATTCAAGGGTTGTATAAGTCATCCTCACATTAGTATAAAGAAAAAATACTTTACGTGATTAACTTATAAAGAGAAAAAGTTTATTTTGGTTCTTGCTTCTGGAGGTTCCAGTCCAAGATCTAGTGTTCCCATTTGTTCTGGGCCTCTGGCAAGGGCAGCATATCATGTCAGGGGGCTTTAGTAGACCAAACCACTTGCATTATGAACCAAGGAGGAAAAGATAGAATAAGAGACTGGAGTTCTACAGTCTCCCTTCAAAGGCATACCTTCTGTGACCTAAGGACCTCCTATAAAGGCCTACCCCTAAAGTTCCACAGCACTTCTTAATATCACCAGCCTGGAGACCAAACCTTAAAGGTCTATGTATTATATACATAGAGCAGCTTGAACATGGCAGATCGTGAGGCTTCTTAGCCTTCATAATTACATGAATATACCTTATAATAACTCTCTCCTTATATAGAAAACATATCTATTCTATTGGTTCTGTTTCTCTAGAGAACTCTGGGCAATACAACCTCCTAGAAGACTTTTGCCACATATATGACTCATGAGCCTTAAGTTTAGAACAGTTAGATAGTTTCTATATTATGATGTAATAATATCCATAAAATGCAGGTAATATCAAGTGATAGAAAATACCAATTTAAGAATTTTCCAGGGTCTACTTTTTAAGTAGTTCCAAAGAGAAAAAGAACTGATCATTTTTAGTAGGTAACTATTGTTAAATATTGGATATTAAAATATCGTCCCTGGTCTAGGAAGAAAAAAATGAGAGAAAAAGAACAAAGTGAAATTATCAGTAAATTGGTTAAAATCTATTAAGTCACATGAGATTCTCTAATAACTGACTATTCCTGAGACAGAGCCTTCAAGGGGTCTATTTTTAGGGTTTTGATGATTTTCTAAAAGTGGTATTATTGAATAGAAGAAGAGTCATAGTAGCAAAACAACTGGAGGCCAAAAATAACACAATAATAAAATTTTATAATAGAATAACACAATAATAGAAGTAGAAGGGAGTTCTACTAGGAGCTCAAAGGCTAGTGGGGGTAGAGTGGGAATCATTGAGACTCTCAGATACCAGTGGAAATATAGCTTGAGCTACCTCAATGACATTCATACTGCAAGATAGGAGTCTATGTATCTCCTAGATTGCCTAACATTTTTGTGTGTTTATTCACGTCTCCTCTCTCTCTCTCTCTCTCTCTCTCTCTCTCTCTCTCTCTTTTGGTGGTATTAAGAATTGAACCCGGGGGCATTCTACCTCTGAGCTACACCCCCAGTCCTATTTTATCTTTTACATTGAAACAGGGTCTCACTAAGTTGCTGAGGGTTAGGGTTAGTTGAGTTGTTGAAGGTTAGCTAAGTTGTTGAACCTGGACACAAACCTGTGATCCTCCTGCTTCAGTCTCCCAAGTACTGTAATTACAGGCATGCACCACCATGCCTGGCTCTTCTTTCTCATTATTAAAATGCAGTTAGAATTGCACCACACAGTTTTTTGATATTGCTTTTCCTTTGATTAGCTATTAGAAACACTCAGTTCATGTATTTTTATATCTTATCACTGTATAAAACTCTATTCTTTGTGTTAATTACAACATGAAGCCTCAAGGTGAAGAGAATGAGAACAAAATTAAACTCCAAACTTCATATTCCTGAAACCAATTAATGGTATCATTTTGGCCATTTACAGCAGAACAGTGGAGCTAATCACAACTTTATGACTGGGAAAGTTAAGAATTTTTTCATTCAGAGATGACTTGCAAAGTCAATGAACCTGTAAGAGATGAAACACTTCATGGTCACAGACATGTACAGTATATACAACCTATGGCTCTTTCTTGAGTGGCCTGTTAAGAATAGCTGAAGCAGGCAGTGATGCATAAAAAAAAAATCCTGACTCCTGCAATCTCAGAGATCAAAAGAGTATTCAGAAATTTAGTCAGGGCTCTTTTCTTCATCTTTACTAAATAATGGTTTTCAACAGATTGAACAGGTAACTATAAATATTTTTCTTATCTGAAAATATTGTCCCTTTATCCTTTTTCTAAAAAGCATCTAAATTTTATGTAAAGAAATAATTTTATAACTCTGTTGCTATGGGTATTTGCTGTACTTGTTTATTTCATTAGGTGTGTTATTGATGTCTATCTTCGTATGGCAGAATTAGTAGTTTCGTTTTTAAAAAATGAAGACCTATACAGTTCCATTAGAACTCACCTTTCTAGGCACACACAATTTAGAGCAAAAGGATTTGTGTTTATCATTACCGTCATCTTCATAGAAGAAGTCTTTGTTACTCATTAGAACAGTAGCAAATTTCAAATGTTACATGCAGTATCAGTGCCAGAGTTTGCTATAACTGTTTTTTTTTTTTTTTTTTTTTTTTGCGGTACCGGGGATTGAACCCAGGGGCGTTCTACCTCCACGCTACACCCCCGGCCCTATTTTTTTTATGCTTTATTTTTGAAACCGGGTCTCACGAAGTTGCGGAGGGCCTCACTAGGGAGAGAGAGAGAGAGAGAGAGAGAGAGAGAGAGAGAGAGATTGCGCGCACGTGCGCATGCGCGCTGAGGCTGGCCGCGAACCCAGATCCTCCGGTCTCCGCCTCCCAAAGTACTGGGATTACAAGCGTGCGCCACCACGCCCGGCCAGAGTTTGCTATAACTTTTAAGGGAATTCATTCATTGTTTTGGTCATGATCAATCTGCATGTATTGCATAGATGTGATGATAATTTTATCATGCAGTATTCTACATTGATGGTGGAGGATAAGCATGTTAATATCCAGGTTTACTGGGTGCCATGAGTTTTCCATTTGTAGATGTTAATGAAATCTCTTTTGTGCAAACACTGATTACTATAAAACATGGTGTATATAACAAAGAAAAAAAGTCTGGGCTATGTAGCTTTGTGTAAGAAAGGTAGACCAGGAAGGAAAGACAAAAGAACAGGATTGGTTAATGAGTTTGGAACAAGGATTAAATCATTTACTCCGAAAAACAATTCCAGTGCTTCCTCTGACATTCAAGGAAACATACTTCTTCACTATGTTGTGCTTTTATGTTGGAATCCCAGGAGCAAGAGACCAGTGCAGCCTGCTTCCTCACTCCTCCTCTGTAGTGAACGCTACTAGTTCCGTAGCCCTGCCACGGAAAGCTGCTGCTGAAAGCTGCCTCTGATTAGCTGTCTCTCGCTGACTAGGAGTCAGATATGATAATTTGGAGAAAATTACTATTTTTTAATATTTAATGTTTGGGGTGGCTGGAGAGGAGATAGCGTGAATCTCTCGCCCCCTGCAGCCAGCATTTTTCTTTTACAGAAGGTTTAAACAAGGCATCATACAGAATGATTACAGACAGGAGCCAGCAGACTGTCACAGGTTAAGATAAGGAAAGTAAGTAGTGCAGTCCTGGGACAAGCCTAGAGGAAGGAAGGGTTAGTTAGACATTACTGGTAGATGGAGCGGACATCAAAGTCCGCACTCTTACTGATCCCATCAGGGCCCTTGGAATTTGTCTGCTTGTGGATGAATCCCACTCAGCCAGTATTGTGTACAATAGCCGAGCTGGTCCGAGATGGTAATCTCAGCTGTGCGGGCCAAGATGGCTCCCAACACTCCTCAGACTAGTTACAGCCATAAAGAGGGGCTCTTTGTTTTTTCCTTATTATCAGAGTTTATTATGAGGAATGAGCATAATTTAACCTTAAAAAGAAGTTTTCTAACTTCCTGAGATAAACTTACCTGCACTACCTATCTCTTCAAGCCCTATCAACCTCCCAAAACGTTCACATATTCTGCAATCAAAGGAATATTTCTTGTAGAAAAAGCATTAAGATTTTCTTAACATAGGGATATATTTTTATCTATATTCATAAATTATGATATTATCATTGTTAAGATTTTTTCCTGGAGTAATATCTGAAGACATTTGATAGCAGAAAAAGAATAAAAGCCCAAGGAGGTTTCAAGGGTTAATTGTAAAAATGGCGAAGAAATATGGATAACTGAATAAACAAACACAGCAGGATAACCCTTTGGGTGCAATAGCTTCTTGATATCACTTAGAGGAATGTCACTAAGGTAATATGTACATGTAATGCACAGAAAATAACTGATTATATAAAATTGTTCTCCTGGGATTTTAGTCAGCTTTGTCATTTCTGGGGCCATAATACATGACCAGTATGACTTAGAGGAAGAATGGTTTACTGGCTCATGGTTTTAGAGGTTTCAGTCCATGGATGGCCAGCTCCAGGGCAGAAACCACTTGCAGGTTGAACCACTGAATTCAATTTCACTGAACATAGATATATTCCTATATTTCAGGGCTGTAGGGAAGGTGTGGGAAAAGCAGCTCTCACTTCATGGGGGCCAGGAAGCAGAGAGCGAGCCAGGCAGTGTCCAGGGACCGCTACAGCGCTCAAGGCCGGGTCCCAGGGACCCGCCTCCTCCAGCCATGCCCCACTGTGGACCTTTCTGCATTGCCAACATGTGAGCTTCTCCGGGAGATAGTCTATATCCAAACTATAACATGAGCTGTGATTCTTCTTCTGCTGGTGAGTGCTGTATAAGGCTGTTTCTAAGAGTCAATTTGGACACACATAAATACGTATACAATCTTGAAATGTTTTTTTCAATCCTCAGAATATTAAGATATTCATTTTAATCATGAATGCACACTATGCACAGATTCATAGATTTTCTAGAAAGAAAATCTTATTTTAATCTTTCATTTTTGAGGACACTTAACAATCTAGTTATCAGAGATGTATGGAAATACATTTTTGTGTACTTAAATATTTTAACCTTGCTCAATGCCTAGCATTGTAAATCAGAGAGGAGGAGTCTAATAAAAGACCAATTCAAGGAAGCATGGCTATCTACGGTATTGTTTCCTCAGTGTGTATAAGCATATGACCTGGCTTTTTCTCTATTCATGTGGAAAAGCCTTTAATACAAATATGCATTTCCGGATAGCAACCCCTTTCAAAAAGCAAATTTTAATCTGCATAGTCTAGGGGAAGTCATTGGAAAGGGAAATGGTAGCAGAAAGGATTGAAAATATACGTTCATTTTCAATGTCTAATGATTATTGAATGATACCCTTGAACACATAGTTTTAGTTTTTTGGGCTTATAAAAGAAGAAAACAAATTTCTGTTTATACTTAGATAGACTCAGAGTTATCCACCATCTTACGAGCACACTGTCAGAGCTCCATATAACATCACAAAAGTGAAGCATTAATATCAATATCAATGCAATAATTATTGCATTGATAAATTTATTTGCCATGTTGACTATTCTGAATTCAATTTCATTGAACACAGTTATAGTCCTAGCAGTTATGCATGAATCAGAAAAATTGACAACTTCTCACAGCTTTTACTAAATGTTGCTGAGAACAGTTAGTATTTTTAAAAGGCTCTTTCTTTACCAAAGGACTCTCTAGCATCAGATATGCTGGCAGGATAATAGTAGGCTTTATTATCCTCAACATGAGACTGTCAGTATATAAGCAGAATCTTAGATGCTATTCCTATACATAAACACACTGTTAGCTTTTTTTAAGCAGTGTGATTCACTGCCTCCTGTACAAATAGCAAGGGCATCCAGAGTGAGAAACCAGTTGTCCACCATTTGCCAAACTTCATTCAGCTCACTGTAAACAGTACCAGCTTTCAAACTGCTAAAAACACCCTGTACCAACTTACTGAAAGACAGTTCTTCCTTCTGGAATCTCAATTCCATGAACAAGTTAAATGGAAAACAAATGTCATATTTCAACTGTTTATATTTAAAAAGCACTGTGATTCAGTTCACAAGTGGGAAGCAACTAGATGCAATATATATCATTTGACATGAAGAATATAGCTTTTAAATATAAACGTTTAAGAAGAATTATGGAAAAGGCTTACTGCTATCAGGACATCAATAAGCAAAGAAAATGGAGGTACATGTTAGAGTCAGGACAAATTACTTCACCGCAACATAACTTCATCATCTAAGAAAATCTGAATATTTCTATTTCTTTCAACAATCAATCATCTTTCCATACTCTCCTTTATGGACATACATATATCACATATAGTTTTATTTCCAAGATGCTTTTATCCTTTTAACATTTAATATTTAGAGTTCTGGTCTTGACGCATACAGATATATTTATATTCTTTCTGTGCATTTTTCAGGATGTCTTCAAATGTAAAATACCTGTAGGTTAAGGGCGGGATTATTCCTAATTTCCTAGGAAACATTTTGAGTACTGAAAATTTTAAATTTGTTTCAAATTGTTATTTCTGCTTTTTTCTTTTTTGTTGTTGTAAAATACACATTACATAAAACATTTTGACGATTTTTAATTCTACAGTTCAGTGCATTAAGTACTTTCACATTACTGAACTGCTATCACCACTATCCATCTCTAGAACTTTTAAATCATTCCACAGTGAAATTCTGAACTCATTGAACTAGATATGTTACTTAATTTCTGGCATCCCTAACCCCTGGAAACCACTATTTTACTTTCTGTTTCTATGGATTTGACTACTCTAATTACCTCATATAAGTGAAATTATACATTATTTATCCTTTTGTTACTGGTTTATTTCACTTAGCATAGTATCCTGAAGGTTCATGAATGCTATAGCATGTATCAGAATTTCATTCTTTTATAAGGCTGAGTAATACTCCATATTTCATTAAGTAATATAATAATGAAGTATTATGTGTAAAATAGTATGTATTAATAAAAATAATAATGTAATATCATATGCATATACTATATTTTATTAATTCATTCATTAGTGGACTTTCAGGTTGTTTACATCTTTTGGCTGTTGTGAATAGTATTGCTATAAAATCTCATAGTAGTGTATTTTTTCCTTTTATTTTATCCATCACTTTATGCATTATACTTACTTATATTCATAGTATATATTCTTGATGAATTATAAGCTTCTTAAGGATAGTCTTTACTGGTTTTATATTTATGAGTATACAGCATCAAAAATAACTTTTAGATATAATGAGTATTAAATACTAGCAATTGGACTACTTTATTTCAGTAAACCCTCTGTTTTAGACTTTGAACACAGATATCACCATCATCAAAAATAGGAAAAGATGAATAAAGCACTTTTTTTTAAAGATTACAGATAAACCCCTCTACTCCCCTTCTGAGTCTCCAATTTTAAGGATGCTCATAATAAGTAGGAAAACGAATCTTTCCAGATCAAACATCAAAGTGTGATAAACTATGTTACTAAACTACCTGATGTAATACAAAATTATATAAATGTTATTGGTATGAATCTGAAAGATATAATATTTAAGTTTCAGCCTGATTCAATGAGTTAGCAGCTAACTTTGTTACTATGGTATAAAAACACAATAAGCAACAGGTTCTATTTACCATTCTTGTGGAGCAGCCTCATAAGTGAACTAAATGCCCAATTAGCACATGAATACATGCTATTTTAGCCGGGTATAATTTTCTTCACCATATGAATTCATATAATCTAACTTCAGTATCATAGTTTATCAGTATTGATGCATTAAATGATTCTAAATTTAGATAAAGTGCTAAAAGTTTTAAAAAATTGAATTTGAAAATGAATTTATTAAATACTGTTATGGATTGATCTGCTATGTGAAGAATTGGCATTCATTATTTCATTGAGGAAAATTTCTGATTTTACAACCTCTGAATTTTTTAATAGAAAAAGAAATTGAAGAGCAGAAATTTTATTTAATTTGGCAGTAAATTTGGCATATATTTGAATACAGATAGGTTTGCATACCAAAATACCATCTCTATCAAGTTTCTTAAAATGTGCTTTACAATAAAATTATTCATATTTTTCTCTTTCTTTTGTTTTCTTTTTCTTTTTTGTTTTTGGTACTAGGGATTGAACCCAGGGACATTCTACCTCCAAGCTATACCCCAGCCATTTTTTTTTAGTTTTTATTTTGAAACAGGGTCTCACTAAGTTGCTGAGACTGGCCCTAAACCTGCGATCCTTTTGTCTCAGCCTCGCAAGTACTGGGATTACAGGCATGTGCCACCACTCCTGGCTAGTGTTTTTCAAAGTTTGTTTATTTTTCTTTCCCAGCTATATAATTAGGTAAAACTAATAGAGCACAAAAGGGTATAATTCTTTTTAAATTATTATAGTAAATGTAAACCATTTTAAAAGAGGTAATATCTATGCATGGTACAAAAATCTAATAGGTATAAAAAAGCCATGAAAGAAATCTTCCTATCTCTGTATTTAGTCACCTTTTTTTCCTCTCTAGAAGCAACAAATGTTATTGATTTGGTTTGTACCATTCTGTGGACATTCTCTGTAAAATATAAGCATTTACTTCATATAGTTATTTTGCTTAATATCTTACTTATCATTTCATATCTGTACATGTAATGCTGCTTCATTGTTTTAATAACAATATAAGATTCCTCTTATTGGTTGAATCTTATTTAACCAGTCCACTAATGTTCAACATTTAGATTTATGTTTTTGTATTTTACTGTTGAAACTGAAACTTCAATGATTATCTTTGTATTATATCACTTTACACATATGCTAAAATACATTAAATGTAATCCCCTAGAAGTGAAATTTCTGGAAGTGATATATGTTCTTTATTTTATTAGACATGGGGTTGAATTTACCTAAATATTTTTAAGGCCACTAAAATTAAATTTTCCATAAGAGGCTCAAAGTCCTTTATAAATTCCACAAAATCAATATCAAAACACTAGGGACTTCCCTGAGTCAGCAACCAATATTGTACCTGATTTTGCTTGTGGGCCTTAATGGATTATCTCTTGGTAGATTCACTGATATCTTCAGTTTCTGGAATCTGCATTTCTGGCTTGAAGTTTGTATCCACCTTCTCAGCCTTATGATTTGTCATTTTAATTTTATGTTTCTCTGCTAAAGTTTGCGTGTTGTCTTTGTCTCCGTGGCTTGTTAGAAATTATTGACCTTTGACATTAGGTTCACTCCCTCATATATCTTGTACCTGCCTGCACACACTATATATGCTAAATCTAAATTTTCTGCCCTCTTTTATTGCTTGGCTCTTTACTCACATTGATCTTATATGTCTCCTCAATTAAATTCTTTTCAATCTAAGTGTAGGTCTTTATTAAAGCAGCCAGATGGAAACATGATATAATGAAATAAATCTATGATATCACTAAGCACCTTGATGATTGAAGCAACCTAGTTCACTCTTAACATTGAGCAGAACAAATCTATCATGAGTCAGTCAAAAATCTTTCTGTGGACTGTGAGGTCTTGGCTCTTGTTTGGGGGAATTTCAGGGAAGATTGACATCATAGCCCTTTAAAATTTTAACACAAGTCAGTAGCCAACTTACAAATGAGCCGGAAAAGGCTCTTCCTATTCCTCAATTTCCCATTCTTAATTCTATCTTTTTCTTCTTTTCTTGGGTTAATACAAAAAAATTTTAAAGGTACATTTTGACAGTTTTCCTTCTTTAAAAATAATAACCTTCAGGCAAAAATATTCTTCATGCATTTCTTATTTCTTCTATCAGTAATGCAAATGCAGCTTATGTACACAAGACTCATCCAAGTCACAATTTGGTAAGAGCAGGAAACCAAGGTTTTAAGACTCTGGAAACCTCATATAGAAAAAAAAAGTGTCTTCTCTTATTTCTTGTTTCTCATTTCTTTGGGGGCAAAATTGAATTTCTCCAAAACCTACAATAGACATGAGATACCACAATCCCTTTTATCCTTTAGCTCATATCTGCATCACTTCACCTATTTTTCTTCTCTTCTCTAGCTGCCAATACTCAATAGTTTGTTGCCAATATTCCAATTTTAACTCCACCCACTTAATCCATTATTCGGTTTTCTAGCAATTCACATATTCTGCCCCTGACCTAGTACAGGTCTATGGCATATTGAGCACACAGCAGTGGGAATTTTATGAAGTACCATCTTTTCCTTCTGCCTTTTGTAAGTAAGAAAAAAGGAGAAATTGTATCCCAAAAAACTTTACTTTTGTCAAAATTTGATGTGAATGCTGATACTTTTCCACCTTCAATGACCTGCTAGAGAAGAACTTTAAGAAGTACCATTTAAAATAGTCATTTTATCCTGAAAAAGGGTAGCTTGTGCTGTAAACCAGAATGAAGCTTCCAAGTGAGACCATTATTATTCTGGATGATGAAAGTGAGCTCCTATGTATTACATATAATAGGAGGAAAGGAAAGGTGTGTGTTTCAGGCCTGCAGAATACATATTACTACTCGAGGCATGGCCAACCTACCATTAGCGTGGGATGCTTATTTACCGCATGATTGTTTCAAAGTCCACCTTGTGTGTGTGTGATGCATTATTGAAAGAGATCAACAAGGTAGAAATGGGCACCATGTGGTGATCATGGACAATTTAGATATGAGAAACTCTTGGTATTGAAACCGGTTATTTAACTAGAATGGATTGTTTGGTACCAACCAATACAAAACAAATCCAACATATAAAAATGGATAAAAATGTTCCAAGAGTTTATTCAAGCCAGAAAAAAAAAGGCTAATGTGACTCTGCCTCTGTTGCACTATTCATCTGAAAAGGTTCTGAAATTTGTAATCAGGCTCTTTGAAAAATGTGATAGAAACAACCATAAATGTGAATTTTCTTCATCCTACTTTTCCTTTTTATTTTATTCATTTTCTCAGTCATGTCAGCTTATTGGGTTATTTGGAAGCAACTCACAGTGTGGAGGTTAGTCAGGTTTCATACAGTCCATACAGAAAGTGACTATTCGTCTGTTTTCTCTAACTCTAGGTCTTGGGATGATAAGATTGTGGAAAACTCCCTAGATCTCTTATGGTTTGGAAGAAGATAATTTCATACTGCCCTTTGTGTACTTCTAAATTCAGATTCGGAACAGGTAGAGACTGAGCTGATGGTAGTGAATACTGCTCTCCGCACAAATGCTCCAAGTTCAGCACCGTCACAGAGTTGAGGAACTAGAGTTTTCATTTGAAAACAAGCCTATGGTTTCAGGAGAACATCTAGTTTTTTATTATATAAATAATACTTAAAGACATTTCAGTTTCTTTATGCCATAAATTTTATTATATGTGCTTATTATCAGGTATCTGGTTGTCTTGTCCATATGGCTTACCTATTTGGCTAAAGGAAACGGATGAATCTGAAAACAAATGATACCTCTTCAAAGAATTTTGACACAAATATGAAGCTCTTCAATCATTGGCTGTGTATCCAGCTCTGGGTTTTGTTACTTCTAGCATTGTTCACTCAGTACATTATATTTTGTGAAATTGGTAAGCTAAAATCAAAGATGGTAGAGACTAAATCTTCTAGTCTTAGTTTTATGATCTTCACAAGCTATTAAAATTCTTCAAGACTCGGTTTTCTTATTTGTAAAGTAAGGCAAATAATACCTACAACATTTGGTTTCTTAAAAACATAAAGAAGGAAAGGGGAAAAACTGGAATGTGAATGACTTAATTATTATGTTTATGTATAAGTATATCATAATGAATCCCAGTATTATATATAATTATAATGGACTAATAAAGAAGATTAAATGAGAAAAAAGATTTTGTGCCATTCTAATCAAAACCTTAGAGATACTCTTTGGAAAGAAAAACAACCCCAAGAAGTATAGGGTATATTTGTACTTAGAATTTATAATGTGAGTTTTATTTGATTCTACAATCAAATTAATTGAAGTTAAACTTTACTATTATTTATATGAGAAAATACTGAGCACAAACCAAGCATGTGTTTAAGTGTAATAATGTATTTATGCTATTAACACAATTCTGATATATAGAAAACTGTTCATTAACTATAGGTGTTATAATGATTCTTTTAGTGATAGTCAACCATGTGCACATCAAAGTAAATTCTACAGATTTTTAATAAAAAATGGAATTGTTGGCTAGGGACAGTAAAACAAAAAATTATAACCAGAAAAGCAAATAGAAAATGTGGTGCTTTTAAGGTCACTCTCAGAATTAACTCAGAAAGCAAGACTGATAAGAGAAAATAATTTAGTAAAGTGCTGAATTGCACATGTGGAAAAACCAATTTTGTTGGAAAATAGACAGCTAAGAGGTAAAAGGAACCCATAGAGAATGAAATAATAAATCCCTACATTAAAATAAATTTCAGTCTACTTGAACTGTTAACTGGTTGAGTGTTGTGATTTAGACCAATTTTAAAGGTTTTAGTAAAAGTATGGTCATATTTATTGATTGGTATTTTACTTATAATGAAAAACATACTGTTTTAAACTTGCTTGGTAATAAAGTTTGCAAAAAAATGTCCAATAAGAGGTGAACTTTTAGCAACAAGGTGATCAGTTAGAAAAAAAGTATTTGGAATTGCACATAGTTTTGGCCATATCATGTATGCAACCATAGAGATGACAGCATTAATAAAGGCTATTTCTACCTTAGTGACTTAAACTGTTAGCCACTTAGCACCTCATTATGTCTCTGGTGGTCAAATAAAGGTGATTAAAGAAATAAATTGCCAGGTATGGTGGCATACACCTGTAAAGCAGTACTTGGGAGGCTGAGACAGGAGAATCGCAGGTTTGAGGATAGCCTCAGTAACATAATGAGACTCTCAGCAACCTAGCAAGACCCTATTTTAAATTAAAAACATAAAACAAAATAATATAGGGCTGGGGATATAGCTCAGAGGTAGAATGGCCCTGCTTTCAATCCCCAGTACCACACACACATAAAAAGAAATAAATTTATAATGGTGTATGCAATGATTCTATAGATTTGTCTACTCAATCATATGCTAGCATAGAATATTTGGTGTTCAGCATTTCCAAGACTGGCTTTTATATTTTTATTTATGAAGGGAAAATGAAGATGATCAAACATAGTTCATAGCTCAGAGTTGGGTAGAGACCAGTAATTTTATATGGTCTATGCAAATACTGTACATAGCCACAGCCATAGACAAGCTTTGGTGTTCTCTGTTCAGCTCAGTGATCAAGAGGCTTACAAAATTGGCCCTTTTAATTGTCATCTTCTCAAGGTCAAACACTTCCAATGAACAATTATATTGCAATGACTTGTACATTTTTATTATTTGATAAAATAATTTCAATTAAAAAGGAACTTTGAGTTGAATAAACAAAATTGTGGACACTGAGTCTTTGAAGACTCAATTGTAAAACATCAGAGGTAAAATAGATAAACTTTCATGATACTTCATCAAAAATGTCCACTTATAGGCCGGGCGTGGTGGCGCACGCTTGTAATCCCAGTACTTTGGGAGGCGGAGACCGGAGGATCTGGGTTCGCGGCCA